>JBBPBX010086138.1:0-14958 GCA_038048925.1 Garcialebias charrua | reverse complement strand
CCACCATAGCTCACCACGGACAGAGGAGAATCCACCACAGCGCACCACTGCCAGTGGAGTATCCACCACAGCGCACAAACCGCCAGAGGAGAATCCACCACAGCGCACCACCGACATAGGAGAATCCACCATGGCGCACCACCGACAGAAAAGGATCCACCACAGCGCACCACTGCTAGAGGAGAATCCACCAAAGCGCACCACTACCAGAGGAGAATCCACCAGAGTGCACCACTGCCAGTGGAGTATCCACCATAGCACACCACCGACAGAGGAGAATCCACCACAGTGCACCACCGACAGAGGAGAATCCACCACAGCGTACCACTGCTAGAGGAGAATCCACCACAGCGCACCACTGCTAGAGGAGAATCCACCACAGCGCACCACTGCCAGTGGAGTATCCACCACAGCGCACCACCGACAGAGGAGAATCCACCACAGTGCACCACCGACAGAGGAGAATCCACCACAGCGTACCACTGCTAGAGGAGAATCCACCACAGCGCACCACTGCTAGAGGAGAATCCACCACAGCGCACCACTGCCAGTGGAGTATCCACCATAGCACACCACCGACAGAGGAGAATCCACCACAGTGCACCACCGACAGAGGAGAATCCACCACAGCGTACCACTGCTAGAGGAGAATCCACCACAGCGCACCACTGCTAGAGGAGAATCCACCACAGCGCACCACTGCCAGTGGAGTATCCACCACAGCGCACCACCGACAGAGGAGAATCCACCACATGCACCACTGATAGAGGAGAATCCACCAAGCGCACCACCGACAGAGGAGAATCCACCACAGCGCATCACTGCTAGAGGAGAATCCACCAAAGCGCACCACCGACAGAGAAGAATCCAACACAGCGCACCATGACAGAGGAGAATCCACCATAGCGCACCACCGACAGAGGAGAATCCACCATAGCGCACCACCGCTAGGAGAATCCACCACAGCGCACCACCGACATAGGAGAATCCACCACAGCGCACCACAGACAGAAAAGGATCCACCACAGCGCACCACTGCTAGAGGAGAATCCACCAAAGCGCACCACTACCAGAGGAGAATCCACCACAGCGCACCACTGCCAGTGAAGTATCCACCACAGCACACCACCGACAGAGGAGAATCCACCACAGCGCACCACCGACAGAGGAGAATCCACCAACAGTGCACCACAGACAGAGGAGAATCCACCACAGCGTACCATTGCTAGAGGAGAATCCACCACAGCGTACCACCGACAGAGGAGAATCCACCATAGCGCACCATTGCTAGAGGAGAATCCACCAGAGCGCACCACTACCAGAGGAAAATCCACCACAGTGCACCACTGCCAGTGGAGTATCCACCACAGCTCACCACCGACAGAGGAGAATCCACCACAGCGCACCACCGACAGAGGAGAATCCACCATAGCGCACCACCGCCAGGAGAATCCACCACAGCGCACCACCGACATAGGAGAATCCACCACAGCGCACCACCAACAGAAAAGGATCCACCACAGCGCACCACTGCTAGAGGAGAATCCACCAAAGCGCACCACTACCAGAGGAGAATCCACCACAGCGCACCACTGCCAGTGAAGTATCCATCACAGCACACCACCGACAGAGGAGAATCCACCACAGAGCACCACCGACAGAGGAGAATCCACTACAGTGCACCACAGACAGAGGAGAATCCACCATAGCATACCATTGCTAGAGGAGAATCCACCACAGCGTACCACCGACAGAGGAGAATCCACCATAGCGCACCACTGCTAGAGGAGAATCCACCAGAGCGCACCACTACCAGAGGAGAATCCACCACAGCGCACCACTGCCAGTGGAGTATCCACCACAGCGCACCACCGACAGAGGAGAATCCACCACAACGCATCACTGCTAGAGGAGAATCCACCAAAGCGCACCACCGACAGAGGAGAATCCACCACAGCGCACCACTGCTAGAGGAGAATCCACCAAAGCGCACCACCGACAGAGAAAGAATCCAACACAGCGCACCATGACAGAGGAGAATCCACCATAGCGCACCACCGCCAGAGGAGAATCCACCATAGCGCATCACCGCCAGAGGAGAATCCACCACAGCGTACCACCGACAGAGGAGAATCCACCATAGCGCACCACCGACAGAGGAGAATCCACCACAGCACACCACTACTAGAGGAGAATCCACGAAAGTGCACCACTACCAGAGGAGAATCCACCATAGCACACCACTGCTAGAGGAGAATCCACCAAAGCGCACCACTGACAGAGGGGAATCCACCACAGCGCACCACCGACAGAGGAGAATCCACCACAGCGCACCACCGACAGAGGAGAATCCACCATAGCGCACCATTGCTAGAGGAGAATCCACCAAAGCGCACCATTACCAGAGGAGAATCCACCATAGCGCACCATTGCTAGAGGAGAATCCACCAAAGTGCACCATTACCAGAGGAGAATCCACCACAGCGCACCACTGCTAGAGGAGAATCCACCAAAGCGCACCACCACCAGAGGAGATTCCACCATAGCGCACCATTGCTAGAGGAGAATCCACCAAAGTGCACCATTACCAGAGGAGAATCCACCAGAGCGCACCACAGACAGAGGAGAATCCACCACAGCGCACCACTGCCAGTGGAGTATCCACCACAGCGCACCACCGATAGAGGAGAATCCATCAAAGCGCACCACCGACAGAGGGTAATCCACCACAGCGCACCACTGCTAGAAGAGAATCCACCAAAGCGCACCACTACCAGAAGAGAATCCACCACAGCGTACCACTGCCAGTGGAGGATCCACCACAGTGCACCACCGACAAAGGAGAATCCACCACAGCGCACCATCGACAGAGGAGAATCCACCACAGCGCACCATCGACAGAGGAGAATCCACCACAGCGTACCACTGACAGAGGAGAATCCACCATAGCGCACCACTGACAGAGGAGAATCCACCAAAGCGTACCACTCCCAGAGGATAATCCACCACAGCGCACCACTGCCAGTGGAGTATCCACCACAGCGCACCACGACAGAGGAGAATCCACCACAGCGCACCATCGACAGAGGAGAATCCACCACAGCGCACCATCGACAGAGGAGAATCCACCACAGCGTACCACTGACAGAGGAGAATCCACCATAGCGCACCACTGACAGAGGAGAATCCACCAAAGCGTACCACTCCCAGAGGATAATCCACCACAGCGCACCACTGCCAGTGGAGTATCCACCACAGCGCACCATCGACAGAGGAGAATCCACCACAGCGCACCATCGACAGAGGAGAATCCACCACAGCGTACCACTGACAGAGGAGAATCCACCACAGCGTACCACTGACAGAGGAGAATCCACCAAGCGTACCACTCCCAGAGGATAATCCACCACAGCGCACCACTGACAGAGGAGAATCCAACACAGCGCACCACCGACAGAGGAGAATCCAACATAGCGCACCAACGCCAGAGGAGAATCCGCCATCGCGTACCACAGACAGAGGAGAATCGACCATAGTGAACCACTACCAGTGGAGAATCCACCACAGCGCACCACTGACAGAGGAGAATCCACCACAGCGCACCACCGACAGAGGAGAATCCACTACAGCGCACCACTGCTAGAGGAGAATCCACCAAAGCGCACCACTACCAGAGGAGAATCCACCATAGTGCACCACTACCAGATGAGAATCCACCAAAGCGCACCACTACCAGAGGAGAATCCACCACAGCGCACCACTACCAGAGGAGAATCCACCATAGCGCACCACCGACAGAGGAGAATCCACCACAGCGCACCACTGCCAGAGAAGAATCCACTACAGCGCACCACCGACAGAGGAGAATCCACCAACAGCTCACCACCGACAGAGGAGAATCCACCAACAGCGCACCACTGCTAGAGGAGAATCCACCAATAGCGCACCACTGCTAGAGGAGAATCCACCAAAGCGCATCACTACCAGAGGAGAATCCACCACAGCGCACCACCGACAGAGGAGAATCCACCACAGCGCACCACCGACAGAGGAGAATCCACCACAGCGCACCACCGACAGAGGAGAATCGACCACAGTGAACCACTGCTAGAGGAGAATCCACCAAAGCGCACCACTACCAGAGGAGAATCCACCACAGCGCACCACCGCCAGAGGAGAATCTGCCATTATTTCATTTAGTGGATTAAATAAAATAAAACTAACTTTTGCAGCTTAATAATATTTTTGGTTTTCCTGTGACTTATTTGAAGTATGATAAATGGTTGGAGCATAAATATGTGCTCCCAATGTTATTTTTTTGTAAATAATTAACAACTTTTTTTGTGATTATGATATAGCGTCTTGAGTTCCTATGACGTCACATCGACTAGTCAACGTCGACTCAACTTTTATCATGTTGAAGTCGCCTTTAAAAAATACATAATCGTTTAACCCCTAATGAATACCCATCTATCCATTAGCCGTTACCCACTTCTTCCTTTTTGGGCCATGGGGGTCACTGGTGCCCATATCCAGCAGGCACATTCCGAGAGGCGGGGGACACCCGGATAAGTCACAAGTCCATAACAGGGCTAATGTGACTGTTGTTATACTCAAACTTTGGATTGTTACTATTAAATATGAATAATAAAGTACCATTCATACATAAATCAGATTTTTTTAAATAGTTTTTACAAATGCTCAAATAAATGTTCTTCTGGTAGCCTGTGGTAACTTTTTTTTTGTCTTTTGACATTTTCAGCAACTAACAGTGAGGATCATTAAAACAAGAACTATTTATGCCCTGGTGAGCTTGATTTTAAACTGCCATCCAGGAAAACCAGATGAAAAAAAAAAAACTCTACCAGGCATTCCCTTCATTACAATAATACTTGACAATCCTACTTCACACAAGAGCCTCCTATTGAGAAATGTGCTGGAGAAGTGAATGTTGATTAATATGAAATAAATAGAGCTCAGGGCTGAAGTGGAGGAGCTATGAAGCCTGCACATGGGAGCCTGGATGTAATTTTGCTTTTTCTAACGTGATTATAATTACAGTACACTGCTGTTTAAACTCATCAGCTTCCTCTGTTAGATTGCTAATATTAAACGGACAACCAGAATCAGCTCTTTTCTCTTGTTTGCCACGGAGCTCATGTTCATCGCAAAGTTAGGCCTTTACTGCAAGCAGGTTTTTTTTTATTTTGTTGCTTTGCTCTTTGGTAGCCCTGTGGTGAAATAATATGGAGCAGGCAACATGAAAAGCTGAGTTCACTGTCAGAAGCGTCCACTCATTCTCAAAGATGCCAACAATGCTTAGGAGATGGGCTCAACAGCACCTTGTTTCCAGAGGGATGTTGCTGTTGAGCAGCCAGTTGTCCTGAGCGCTGCCAGAGTCTTGAGCGCTGGCCGGACCCTCGGGGGGAGCAGAGCTGTCTGTGGGCGCAGGACTCGGGTTGCTCCGTGAAGTGTAGTTGCTCCTGTTCAGCGAGTTAACAGAGGCCGCATGGTGCTGATGGTTGGGGGAGTGAGAGTGGGAGAGAGGGAGAGGAGGCGTCCGCAGACGAGAATGGTTTTGAAAGACGGCGTCTGAAAGTAAAGAGAGAAAATTATTCAAAAAATGTAAAACAAACAGTATTAAAAAAGACAAAAAGTGTAATTCTTAATGATTGTTTGAGGTGATTTTTATTATTTTTTTCCCAAGTTTGCCCGGGACAGATTTACCGTATTTTCTGGAATATAGGTCGCATTGTCCAATTATTGCCAAAGAACTGGAAAAAATCCTTATATAGGTCGCACCTGAATATAGGTCGCACCTATACGTCAAAATGTTGACCGTGTTTAGCTCTGTTGCAAATGTCTGCCATAGGAGTGCACAGCAAGGCTTTTAAGAAGATTAACACTTAAAAACAATTATTTGTTTGATAAAAATTATAGCAAATATGTGTCTGAGCTGAACTTTTCTTTAATAAATGAATAATTTTAGCAGGATAAACACCTAAAAAATATACATTTGTTAGCTGACATTATTGTAAGAGTGTGTCTCAGTTTAATTTTTGTTAATAAATGATTACAAATCAGCTTATTTTATAAAAAGCCATAAATAGGTTGCACCTGAATATAGGTCGCAGGGCATGCAAAAATGATAAAAAGCCACAAACTATATTTCGGAAAATACGGTAGTTTGTTTGCCTACAGAGCTGAAGTATAGCTGATCTAAGGTCCCACCATTTGATGTTTTTTTTATGATGTGAACGTTTGTGTGTTTGTATGCTTTCAAACAACTGCTTATTTTGAAAATGTCTAAACACGGCAGGCCTCAACTTTGTCATTAGCACTGAGCACCAGGCGTCTATGATGTTCTGTCCTTGCACTCTAGTAACAATACAATTTTCTCAAAAGCAGAAACAATATCTTACATTTACTGATGCAGATAATACTGAAGCACTGTTTGGTTTTATAATTAAAACCATGACGTGATAGCAGATGAGGGAAAAGGCTGGATTAAGGTGAGATGAAAAGATTACATGCATGGCTGCAATAGCTGGAGGTACAATGCTAACAATATTTAGCACCCACTGCTGAAGGCAAAAATGCAATATTGTTGTGCCCATGCCTGTGTGTGCTCATGCACATGTCTATTCAAAAATATCTTAGGAACCATAAGACAAAATGGTAACCATTAGATATACATTTACAACTGGTTAACGTCTGTGGTCAGCCTGATTCAAGATGGCTGCAACAACCAATACATCCTAAAATAATCAAATAAGGCTCAGATTTACAGATACAGAGATAACATTTGATGTGGTAGTAGCTGAGTCATTCACAACATGTGCGCTGTGTGACTTCTGGCAGTGTCACAGTAGAGAGCACACTGCATTTTATTTTCGTGACCAGAAAGTCTACAACTCTATCATTCCTCATTCTAAGATGATCTCAGTCTTAAACTATGGCATGAAAGATGGTGAGTCACATGCATTGCTTCAGAAGATATAATGTCTTTAAGTTCATTTGTTTTACACAGTTTGAGAATAACTTGACTCTGCTGGAAAAGTTCAAGCCAAAAACCTTTAAAAATACCAACGAAGAAGTTGTTAATTGACTGTGGTATTTTTGGGTTATTATATAGAGGCCACCACATAATCAGCTGTATAAGAACTTCTGCAGCACTAAAGCAAACATCTGTTTCACAAAACAAATTGCCACCTAAACTTTCCCTTACAGGCTACCAACAACAAAAAAGACCCCACAAGAAACACTTCTGCTCATTATTATTTCTCCAAACTGATCTCCACCACTCTCTCTGCCCCCCACTGAGACTGATGTACCGTAAGTTTACTTAGATCAGACACCGGCTGCTGGGTAAACAAATGAGCAGGGGCCTCATGTACAAAGACTTGCGTGGACTTCTTACTGAAAAGTGACGTACGGTCAAATCCAGAAAACTGCGTACACACAAAAAAATCCAGATGTATCAAACTGTGCGTACGCCGGAATCCACGCACATTGCTTTTGTACATCACAATCAACGTGGAATTGAGCGCACATGAGAGAGTGGCCGACTCCGCCTTTGACACGCCTCCATATAAATATGCAAATTCATTTAAATATGCCCTGCACGAGAGGAATGTCGTCATTGCTCTATTGCAAATCATGTCGAAACGTGGAAAAAAGAGGAACTTCACGGACTGTGAACTGGAGACACTTCTGAGTGAGGTAGAGAGGCACGGAAAAAGGTTTTGTTTGGCACGCGTAGGCAAGCACTTTTAAACGAGAAGTTGACCACACAGTAACAACATGCCTAGATAGGTCACTGGGTAGCGCGTTCGCCTTTCGTCCCGAACTTCATGAGTTCAATTCCCACATGATACAACGTTTTTTTTTTTCTATATTCATTCCAGATTTAAAGAACACAAGAAAACTATTTAGAAAAAACAACAAGAAATGAAACAATACATGAAATGAAAGGAAGCAGAGGATTTCTTGTGTTTTAAAAAAAAATAGTTTTCTTGTGTTCTTTAAATCTGGAATGAATAAAAAAAAGAAAACGTTGTTTTCATTTAAATATACCCTGCAACAGAGGAACGTCGTCTTGTCCCATCATGCATCACGTTCTTCAACTGCTAAAACAGCTAAAAATGAACAAAAAACAAGAATTTAAGCTGTGCAAAACTATTCAGTCTTTCTGTTTTTTATATTTTTTGCAGGTTATATTCTAATTGCGTCCATGTGGATGTAATAATTGTTAATCATGTGTGTTTGGTGTGAACAATGATGATTTTCACATCATGAACAGTTTCTCAGAATCACCTCTAGGTGTCGCCAATGGAACCAAAACCACAGAAACGTGCGTACGCCAACCTTGGAGCTGGCGTGGGGCTGCGCACATTTCCACGTTCAGTTCTGTTTTGATACATACAGAGTTTTGCGTGGAAAATGGCGTACGCAAGGTTTTTGTGCGTACGCACCGTTGATACATGAGGCCCCTGATCTCCTCCTGAAATTGACAAATTCCCCAAGCTTGTTCTGGTCACTCATTTAGTTGGAGATCGTTTGAGCGTTTGTTCATAACCGTTGACTTCTTTGACTCTAGTTTTACTTCCTAAACTGCCACAGCTCGTTAAAAGATTTACAGACAGGGATGAATCTGTTTGTATGTTTTACAATAATCCAAAAGCAACAGATGTGACTGGAGCCAAAAAGCTTCAGCTTTGTCTCATCAGTCCCAGAAACTTTGGTCAGAATCAGAATAAGCTTTATTTTCATTGTACCGGGATACAGTGAGATTATGTTCGTACAGTCTTCTGAAAAATGGGCGGAGTACACATTGCTGCTGCTACAAGAGCACTGTTTCTTATGCTTCATCAGAATACTTTTTTTTTTTAGATAGAAAAAGGTAAAAGGCCATGAGGATGGATAGTAATAATACAAAAAAAGATATCTTCACATCTTGTCCTACCAGGACACAACTTAAAAAAACTCTACCAGGAAGCACATTATAAACACGTTACATATACATTTGAGTCAGAGTCAGAGAGAGTCAGAGAATCTTTATTGTCATTTGCACCGCATGTGGTACATGTGATGAAACGAGATTATGTACACAGGGTCCCAGTTACATTCAACAACAAAATGTAAGAGAAAAACAGTAATAACATCTAGGATATAACTAAGAAAAACATCAACTAGAAATACACGAAGCCCTAATGTAATAGAAAAACATCATTACAAACAGCAGCACGAACACGAGTCTTTATGAGCAGATGGTCACAAATGAACATAGCAACAAGAAAACAGATCAGCATCAGCATGTTGTGATATTTCACAGTGATTATTCTTATTATTTATTTATTCATGAGTCTAACAGCCTCAGACGTCAAGACGTTGTGATTTGTTCATGAAGTACTTTCAGATAGGCCATAGTCCTGATAAGGCGTTGTTCAGCCGACAGTTCTGATAAGCCTGCACAGACGTTCTCGGGTGGTGGGAAGGGAGTGGGTGTTTTAATGGACGAGGCTTTTTCCTTACTTTACACGTGTCCCAGGATAAATATGATAGTCGGCCCACATCTGAGGCCAAACAGGGGAGTCAGATTCACATAAGCCACAATTGTTGATTTTCTTCAAGCAGACTGTTTTTCTTGTCAACCTTGAGTCCTGCTGGAACTTTCCCAGTCCAAAATGGTCAGATTTATGGCCATTCCACTGATCCGTGCTATGAGGCTTCTTCAAGGTCGACTCCAACATGCTGGCGAGTCCTAGAAGCTGCAGGTGGCCTGCAACTCTCACAAATGGCTTCCATCTTACGGTTTAGCTTGTAAATCTGCTGATTTTGAGTACTCGTAGCATGAACCAAACCTTCACACAGACTTGGCAGTTTTGTCATGGCCAAAACTGCTGCCGATGTCTTCTTCAAAAGTCAATAACATAGGGACCCAAAAAGCAGAAACCCTGCTATCATTAATCCAATTAGGTAAACGTCTTCGGTGTTTTACTGAGACAGAACTGAAAGACACATGAGCTGCCAAACTCCCCACAGATCCCTGATGTACCCTGCAGCGTGAGTCTCAGCCGGACAAAAGGGTTCTGTAGGACCCTGTTGTGTTGTTGAAATCATTTTGTCAATTGTATTGAATGTCCAACTCACCAGATCCATAATAGTAATTTTTCGTTCGGAAGATGTGTACCAGGAGCTTCAAACACACACAGAAAGCAAAAAGCAGGAGGAAGAGGGGAACAGGGGAGGGAGAGGAGAAAGTGACCGCCTTTAACGGGAGCGAGAGAAGAAGAAAGGTGCTTGTCAACATGCATTTTGATAAAGTCTCTATTGTGTTTTACTGTCAATAATAAAACCTTCCTTGCCCTTTTTTCCATTAATCCCATTATGATTCGAAATGTGACAAATTGTGCAATCAGAAAGTGACGTAACCTAACCACGGGGTTCAGCTTGGATGTTTCTGGCTTGGTTATTTTACTCTATTTATACCAACTGCTCTACCCAGCTAATCAACCTGGGGTTGCATCGCTTCTTGCGTCCCCATCCTGGGAAGTAGGCTTCAGTCCTGTAAACTTTATACTTTTTATTAATATTGGCTGCTGTGATCAGGAATTTACTGCTTAGATGGTCTTGTATCCTTTAAGTTTTGGATCTCTGTTTTCTTCTTTCTGAGTTCCTAAAACAGCTCTTGCATTTGCTTTCTCTTCATGTTCAGTGTGGTACGCACACTAATACTAAACAGCACAGTGGCATGTTTGTTCTCTTTAAATAGGATGGGTGGCTGACTAAAAGCTTGAAGGCACTTGTGATACTAATTACTGTCAAAACCTTAGTCTGAGACATGACTACAATGCTAAGATAAACTTGTCTCTTTAAGGGTGCCAACTAATTTGTTCCAACTGTTTTAGCATATCTTTGTAAAATAAACAACAAATAATTTATTTTCACACTGTTTTGTTTACTTTATCACACACTAAAGTCAACTAACTCATTTATCCACACATGTCAGATCTGAAATAGCCATATTTAGTTAGGCAGCATTGTCAGATTAGCAGCTAAGAACGTGGTTGGAAGTGATGCCAAAGGTCACATTACAACATCTGAGAGCTTTTGGCTGCAAAAATAACATTTTTATTTATTTTGTCTCTTCTAAACCGTGTAGTAAAGACATGAACTCTAGAAGAAGAGACTGTATGGTCCCACATTTACCATTTGATACTTTGCACTTCCCAAGATAGAGGACCAATGTCGGTTTGCTCTCTATATCCATTTATTTCCACGTCTGTTGAGACATTCATCAATCAATGAGCTCCTGGATTTACACAGAGTGGCTTTTCTTTATAGCAGTAAGCCACCTTTATTTCACAGATATCCACAACACTAAATTGGCAATTTCCAACACAGAAAGCAGAACGCAGACACAAGAAGACTTGTTTTCTATAATCAGCCTCTTCATTAAAGCAGTACCTATTCATGTCAGTCAACATGTTGCGACTCCATGGAGGATTGTTTTTTTGGGGTCAGGACACAAAGCTCCCATATCAACACGTGTCGGATTGATCAACATTTGAGGTGAAACGTTGGTCGTGCAGACAAGATGCATGCATCAAGTGTCAGTGCTTGTCAAAATGAGAACTGAGCCCTCCATGCTAAAAGGCAGTCTGCTAATCATCAGCCCAGCAAGAAAATGTCGAGACACGGGACGTGCTACACTTACAGTATACACTAACACTAACAAATGTTCTTTTGCATTTTTATGACGTTTCCTTCCAATCTTTTTGTTTAAAGAAGCCAATTCAATTTTGAGCCTTTTCTCACAGGAAAATATTCAACTCGTTTTATATGCACATGCACAGAAATCTGTAGAAAGTGACACATTTGGCATTTGTCGAACAGATGGTTCGATGCCGAGTTCCACAGTTGATTTGAACCTTTGACAGACTCACCACAGTCCTGCTCCACAGTAAACTGGTGTGAGGTAAAACCACACAGTTGCTGATGACCTACCTCAGCTACAGTACATACCTGATCCCCGAAGCCATTAATAAGGTTATGCTAATTTAATACGAGGACAGTACAGATGCACAGAGAAATATATCACAAGGACAAATGCATCACTGCTCCACAACACATTTACTGCACGGAAAACAAATACTTCTTACAGTATGAGAGAAAAAAATGCAAATGATTAATTTCTCTGAGGCATTTCCTTTTTTGAGGACCGTATACAAGATACAAGATACAAGAGATTTTTATTAACATTGCACCAGTTAACCGATACAACGTGATGATGTATACACAGTCGTCCAGAAGAGGGAGAGTATGTAAAGCTGCAGCATATTCAAACACATGACATGTTCTTCTGCGCGGCCGCACTCATCCGTCTCCGGATGAAGGTCAAACAGATATGGAAAAAGGAAAAACACAATAGGTATCATTTGTGATATTCAAAAAAAGAATCTATCAAAGATTGCCTTAAGACACTCTATGATAAAGTCCCAAAAACTCTATCAGCATTAAGCACAACCAGACAAGACATTGTTGCAGTTTTGACGACATGCAAGGAGATCAAAAGAGTCTGTGAGCAACATTCAGATAGCACAGTTCAGCAGTTGTTCAGCTTGGCGCCTCCGAGCACACCCACAGAGATCTCTGGGGGGGGAGGGGGGGGTCAGCAAGGTCTCTCAGCTTCACTCCAGGAGAATAGTTTCCAGCAGACAGCCTTCTTCTTTTTTCAAGGTCGTGCGGAAACCAGATTAGATAGGTCTTTTGTTTATCTTCAATCCAGGCCACAGTGTTCTTTTTGACTGCAGCCTTCCAAGTCCAGGTGCTGTTCAGGTCCAAAGTCGCCGAATCATATGAGGTTCCGAACTACGAACCCCCATCTGTGCCCTGATTGATGCCGGGCGGCTGTAAACGAGTTCCAAAGCGCACCGCAGGTCCGCGGTGGTCTACCGCTGCTCCTATCGTGCGATTCAGCTCGTACAACAGCTGGGATGAGGAGCTCACAGCCCGGATCAGAGAATCTTGCTGATCAGGAAGTTTGGCCAGCGCGCCGATAGCCGCCGAAGCCTTCCTGAGCTTCCAGTAGCAGACAGCTCCGCTTACGCCAAAAAACAAAGCAGCTGCCACCAATATCCCAATAATCACAAACCACAAATCTTCCACGTCTTCGACAGACAAGACGGTCAAACACATGGGTTGCCACTGTCCCCACGAGTCCATCATGTATCCGACAGCGTGCGTGTCAGAGGGGCAGACCGCTTCTCCTGGCCCGGTCCGCTTCGTGGAAAAAATCTTATCTATAGATGAAACAGCCCAATTTATTAAATCCATCGCAAATTGGTTCGAGTGAGCGCTGAAGAGTCACAGACGAGACAAAAAGCAAGCAGGGAGGAGGAAAACTTAGGGAGGATAGGAGCAAAAAGATATGCGACTTGCTTTGCCGAGAGCGGAAGTAGGAGTATACTGTATTCAACTAGAGATAGACCGAATTATCAGCTGATCGGTTTTACTTGGCCGATATTGGATACTTAAAAAAAGTCCCTTTTTGTATATAACCAATTATAAAGTAGGAAAAAAATACACATCTGCTGCCCACAGTTTTTTTTTTTTTTAAATCAAGAATGTTAGTGCATGTGATTTTTACAAGTACTGTACAAGTCCTTGTATGAGTTGTTCAATATATGTTTAGCTAAGTTAGGCAGTTATTGTTACATTTTGTTAAAAGAAAAATACATATTTGCAAAAATATATACATATATATATATATGTAATGCCTGGTACCCACCGGACCCGTGTCAGGCAGCTGAAGTGGCCGGTTTACATTGAAAGTCTATGTGGAGATGCGTCGAAGCGCGGCGAACCGTGAAGAGGCGCGTTTTGAGTATTTGAAGCGGCGCGCCGGCATGCGGCAGTTCATTTCCACGCACGCGCGCGTCCGAAACAACCTACGCGTTGAGCAGCGTCGAGCCGCCAAAGTCTCAAAAGTTGATGTTTTTGCGGCTCGACGTTGCTCGACGCGTCCAGCAACCAATCGGGAGAGCCTCTGCTATGTGATGACGCAACGACAACGGGACTTTTTTTGGACTTTTTAAACTTACCTCATCAGCCTCCATGAATTGGAACCAGACTCCGGTAAGAATCTTGGCATTTTAAACAGTTGCTGCTGTCCGCTCAGCGTACGATCACCCCAAACATAAAAAAAAAACGTTTTAATCTCAACAAAGACTGTCTGAGCTGCAGTTCGGCTCGTAGAAAACCCACTCCAGTAGGAGCGGGGGTCACGTGTTGCTGATTTTATCTGCCAGCAGCATGAAAACACAACAACTGATGACCCTCTGCCTCCCCCTAGTGCGCGTCATCAGACGCGTCCCAGTGGGTACCCGGCATCAGTGACAAGCGTCCAAAAGGGGGCGGCAGGAGCGTTCTGACAATTTAGGTGGGGACCAGGCATAAGACAAAGCTCTGTACAGTATTTACTGGTCGGTCTATGTTCCTACCCTCACTTATGGTCATGAGCTCTGGGTAGTGACTGAAAGATAGAGATCACTGATACAGGCAGTTGAAATGAGTTTCCTCTGCAGGGTAGCTGGATTCTCCCTTGAGAGATAGGGTGAGAAGTTCAGTAATCTGGGAGATATTCAGAGTAGAAACGATGCTCCTCCACATCGAAAGGAGCCCGTTGAGGTGGTTCGGGCATCTGGTAAGAATGCTTCCTGTACTTCTCCCTCAGGAGGTGCTTTGGGCATGTCCAACTGGAAGGAGACCCTGGGGAAGGACCCAGGACACTCTGGAGAGACTTTGTATACATCTGTCTATCTATGTCTCTCGGTTGGTCTGGGAATACCTTGGAGTCCTCCCAGAAGAGCTAAAAAAGGTGGCTGTGGAAAGAAGTCTGGGCCTCCCTGCTCAAGCTGCTGCCCCACACGACCAGACTTTGGAACAAGCGGAAGA
>JBBPBX010086137.1:0-14959 GCA_038048925.1 Garcialebias charrua | reverse complement strand
AACATTTTCTTCTTGCCTCAATAAAAGCACTGTCTTACTTGTTATTTAAATCTAACCCAAGAGAAAAAGTTATTTAATTGTTCCCATATATATCTTTAAAAGAAAAGACAAAAGAAAAAAAAAGTAAACTTTTCACAAGTTATCTGAGGATTAAATAATCATCACTGTAACGACAGATATACTGTACGCAGCAGATAATGCAGACATTGAGGCGCTGAGGTTAGAACAAAGTTTATTTAGATACAGCAGTTTAATAGAGTAATAAACGTAGTCTTCACCTCCTCAGTAGCTGGCGTTGGTTTCCTGAAACACAGAATAAACATTACATTAAAACAGTTTACACTTCTCCATTATAACAGGATTAGATAATTTTCTACAGCGTGAATGTGGGTGAAATGAAAAATAGAACTTCAGCTCATCTCTGAACGGGGGTCTAGTTTTAACCAGGCTAGAAGGCCTTAGGACGTGTACAGTTTTTTGAATAAACAAATAAAATATTTGCGGACAGTTCGAGACAAATTGATTAGCGCCGAATGAACCTTCACGGTTGGAAGGATTGATCAAAAAGGATTATGACATTCTATCTCAATAATTTTAGGTTATAACACTTAAACAAACGGGAAATTTGGAAATTGCAGTGGGACCTTCCGTTAGCATAGCATAGGCTATACAACAGCGGACATTTTATAACTTTGTAACGGTAGACGGCTCACATCGGATTCGCTTAACAAAGCATACAGAATGACGTCATGTAGAGAAACGATAAGCAGAGTGGATTACCAATTTGGAAGACGTACTTTTGTGAATAGCTCCAGTGAATGTACACGTCTTGTGAGCATTGACCGCAAGGTTGCCAGATCTCTAGACCGGAAGAAGCGATCAGCTCCTTCAAAACAAGTACAAATAAGCGACTCAATGTCCGCGAGAAGCAAAAATAAAAACCCGCCACAAGCGGCTGATCAAATTTGAAAGCGACTCCAGGGAAAAACAAGCCCAGTGCCGCTTGAAATAAGCGGACTTGGCAACTATGGGGACGCAAAAGACAGTCGTTTCCTGTACAGCCTCAGCAGTGTTGCCAGGTGAGAAATGTAGGATTATCGTACACCCATTATAAACAAAATAACAAGTATGCTCTATAGTCAAAGTCAAAGTCAAAGTCAAAGTCAACTTTATTGTCAGATCTGCAATATGTACAGTGCAGGACATACACAGGACCGAAATTGCGTTTCTCTCAGTCCCTCGGTGCAACAGTAAACATCTAAACATTGAAACACTGAAACATATAATAATAGACATAAGCATAAAAATAGTAAAACTAACACTGTCCTGTGTGTTTTTTTTTTTTTTTTTTTTGCATAGTGGTATAAAAAAAGAGTATAAAAAGTATAACTAAAATAAACTAAAGGTTTCTAGCATTGACATTTGCAAAGTGGCAAAGCAGCGAATGAGTCAATGTACACAGTATATGTATGAGGTAGTAGTTGATGTTGTTGTAGAGGCAAAAAGTGGCATATGCAGTAAGGCACATTGGGCATCCCTAAATAAGACCGTTCAGAGCACACTGTATATGTACCAGCAGTGGTGTAGATATTAAAGTAGTGTAAATAAATGTAAACAGTAGTAATTACATGTAAGCAGTAGTAATAAAAGTAAACAGTATTAATAAATGTAAACAGAGAATGTAAACAGTATTATGATTATAGGCAGTGATGTAATACAGACATTAGTGCAAGTATGAGAAGTAGTGCAAACTGTATGAGCACATGACCGAGAGTTTAGTGAAAACCCGTTTGGTGACACAGAGTCTAGTGTTAAAAACTTTGTGTTGAGTGATAATATGTGAGAAAGTTTTAGTGTTAAGGCAGTTCAAATGGGAGGGGAGGCAGAGCAGGCAGAGTGTTTAGCATTCTGACTGCCTGATGAACAGAGCTGTCTCTCAGTCTGCTGGTTCGAGCCTGGAGACTCCTCAGTCTCCTTCCTGATGGCAGCAGTCTGAAGCAGCTGTGTAGTGGGTGTGTGGGATCACCTGCCATGCGGTGGGCTTTCCGAGTGAGGCGTTTGCTGTGTAAGTCCTGCAGTGAGGGCAAGGAGGTGCCCACGATCTTCTCAGCTGCTCTCACAATGCGCTGGAGGCTCTTGCGGCAGGATGCAGTACATGCACCAAACCACACAGTGATGCAGCTGGTCAGGACACTTTCTATGGCACCTCTGTAGAAGGTGCTCATGATGGGGGTTGAAGCTCCAGCCCTTTTCAGCTTGCGGAGAAAGTAGAGACGCTGGTGAGCCTTCTTTGCCAGTGCTGCAGTGTTCCTGCTCCAGGACAGGTCCTTTGAGACGTGCACTCCCAGGAACTTGGTGCTGTCTACTCTCTCCACTGCGGTGCTGTTGATGGTCAGAGGAGGATGTTGGGCATCCCTCTTCCTGAAGTCCACAACAATCTCCTTTGTCTTCTCCACGTTGAGAGTGAGATTGTTGTGTCCGCACCACAAGGCCAGGCGGCTCACCTCGTTCCTGTAGTCCGTCTCATCGTTGTTGCTGATGAGACCTACCACTGTTGTGTCGTCCGCAAACTTGATGAAGTGGTTGGAGCTGTACGATGGTGTGCAGTCGTGTGTTAGCAGGGTGAATAGAAGGGGGCTCAGCACACATCCTTGTGGGGCCCCTGTGTTCAATGTGATGGTGCTAGATGTGTTACTCCCGATCCGTACTGTCTGTGGTCTCCCGGTCAGGAAGTCTAGCAGCCAGTTACACATTGAGGTGTTCAGCCCCAGACTGTCCAGTTTAAGGATGAGCTGTTGGGGGATGATGGTGTTAAATGCCGAGCTGAAGTCGATGAACAACATTCTAACATAGGAGTCCTTCGTGTCCAGATGTGTGAGAGCTGTGTGAAGGGCAGAGGAGATGGCATCGTCGGTTGAGCGATTAGGTCGGTATGCAAATTGGAAGGGATCCAGGGAGTCAGGGAGGACAGATGTGATGCTTTTCATGACTAGCCGTTCAAAGCACTTCATCAGGATGGGGGTGAGTGCTACTGGGCGATAGTCATTGAGGCATGCGGGCGTTGCCTTCTTTGGGACAGGGATGATGGTGGTGGCTTTGAAACAGGTGGGGACGATGGCCTGGCTCAGTGAGATGTTAAAGATGTCCGTGAAGACCGCTGCGAGTTCCCCTGCACAGTCCTTCAGCACACGACCAGGTATGTTGTCAGGACCAGAGGCCTTCCGGGCGTTAATCTTGATGAATGATCGCCTTACGCTGTCTGAGGACAGCGTCAGCACCTGGCCATCAGGAGAGGGGGGGAGTTTATGTGCTGGTGTGCTGTTACTTGCCTCGAACCGAGCAAAGAACTCATTCAGTTCATTCAGCGCAGAGGCTGAGCTGTCACAGGTCTGGGGGGGTGGTTTGTAGTTTGTGATGGTCTGTATTCCCTGCCACAGACTGCGTGTATCCCTGCTGTCCTTGAAACGGTGAGCTATTTTCCCAGAATACTGCTTCTTTGCCTTTCTGATGCCCCGGTCCAGGTTGTTTCTGGCTGCCCTCAGGCCCACCTGATCTCCCGCTTTGAAGGCAGCATTCCTGGCTCTCAGGAGTCTGTAAACCTCAGCTGTCAGCCATGGCTTCTGGTTAGCCCGAACAGTGATGGTTTTAAGGTTGGTTACATCATCAATGCACTTGGTGATGTATGAACATACAGTGTCTGAGTACTCCTGGAGACATGTGGTGTTGTTTGTGGTAGCAGCTTCTTTGAACATACTCCAATCTGTGGTGTCAAAACAGTCCTGGAGTGCCTCTGAAGACCCCTCTGGCCACACTCGTATCTGCTTGCGGACTGGTTTTGTGACTTTCACCAGTGGCCTGTATGCTGGCTTTAGCATGACACAGATATGGTCAGAAGCACCAATGTGGGGGAGGGGGATGGCTCTGTAGGAATTTTTCATGGTGGTGTAAACCTGGTCCAGGGTGTTGTTTCCTCTTGTTGCAAAGTTTATGTTTCTGTATGTTTTTGGAAGAACACTCTTTAAATCTGCATGGTTGAAATCACCAGCCGTGATGAGAAAAGCATCAGGGTGGGCTGTTTGTTGCTCACTGATGTGCAGATATAGTTCATTTAGTGCCTCACCTCTATCTTTGCTGTTGGAGCTTGGGGGGATATATACAGCAACAATCAAAACAGCTGTAAACTCCCTCGGTAAAAAGAACGGTCTGCATTTAATAGTCATGAACTCCACTAAATGTGAGCAGTGTTTGTAGACCACAGCAGCATCACGACACCATGCGTTGTTGATGTAAACACAGAGCCCCCCTCCCCATCTCTTACCTCCCTCGAGGGTTCGGTCCGCTCTGTAGCATGTTAGCTGCTCCAGCTGAATAGCATGGTCCAGAACGTTGTTGTTGAGCCACGTTTCCGTGAATACAAACACACAACAGTCTCTCACAGTCTTTTGTGTCGTTCGCAGCAGGCGTATATAATCCAATTTGTTGTCCAAGGAGCGCACGTTAGCCAGAACCATGGATGGAATAGCCGGCCTGTGTGGGCTAGCTGCTAGCCTCGCTCTGATACCTCCGCGTTTACCCCGCTTCTGTTTCCTGTCACGCCGCTTGTGGCGTTTCCATGGCGGGCGCGGTGAAGCGTCACGCCGCTTGTGGTACTTCCACGGCGGGCGCGATGAAGGGAAGGTCGGGGCTGGCTTCCAGAGCAGCTCGCAGTCACGAAGCTGATGTAACTCCACCTCAAGCTCATGTAGCTTCTCCTGGAGTTCGCTGTTTATTCCCACATGAGCGGTTTTTCCGACATCAAGCAGGAATTCACGGCTATACTTGCGTTCTTGAACACGTAGACAAGACAAAGACGTGCCGGCAAGTTGCGGCGTGCAGGACAAAACAGACGAAAGCACCGTGTTGCTGGGAGAGAGAGAAGCCGCAACGTTTGCACGCGCCGCCATGTTGGAACAACATGTCACTCTATTGTTGAATACTGTAGCATTTAACAGGCACTCACAGCTTTGTGGCGTCAGTACTGGCGGGAACCATAGACATTAATACGCATTATTGTCTGGTGGCAACTAATGAGCTATACAGAAAGTCTTCTGTCACATTTAGAAAAGCACGATTAGTTGGAATTCCAAGACGCCTTCAGGGTTCACAAAAAACCCCGACAGACAGTTACGACAGGCTGATGGAAACCGATCACAACTACACGTTCACAGAATGGCGAAATTATTGTATGTTTGGCCTTTTTTGGGATTATTGATCTTACATCGTACAGAGGGCAAAATTATCGTACAAATACGATAATTATCGTACAGCTGGCAACACTGAGCCTGAGTATAATGGAGACCCCTGATGGACGAAAAAAGGTACTGCAGACGGGAGCATAATAATTTCTAGAAAAACCAAAAACAGGTTAGCCTGGTTAAAACCACACCCTGTCCTTCACTTTGCTTCTGACTAGGGTCTGGCATTCCTCCCATAGAAAACGATTTCTCCGTTCGATTTTTGAACGGACCAATCAGAGAACAGAAGGCGGAGTTTTGTTAGCTTAGCCTGGCGAGGTCCAGGCTATTCAGATAAAAAGCTCAGAAACCACTCGGTGGATATTTTTTCTGCTACCAGTGTGTAATTATATGTCTTTAATTTACTGACTGTTGGCCTGGATGAAACATTTGAGATAAAATTCGATTTTTTATCATTTATTTTCGTAGCGCACCCTGAGGCTGTTTGGAAAATGTCAAACCGAAACTATTTAAATCCAGCAGATTTGACCATTTCGTGAATTGATTTAGGAACTGTTAAGCTCAGGAACACTTCTGATATAACGTCAGCTAAGAAATATAGTTTTTCTCAGGAAAGAAATAATAGTTTTTTACCTTGTTTTCTGGAAAATTCCTTCGTGGCGGCAGCCATTTTAACTGACGACGTCAGTCAACGTCGTTCAAAACTCCGCCTTCTGTTCTCTGATTGGTCCGGTAATCCGCCAATCTGCCTTCTGTTCTCTGATTGGTCCGGTCAAAAATCGACCGGAGAAATCGTTGTCTATGAGACAAATCCCAGACCCAGCAGTGAAGGGAAATAGAATTGAGCAGAGCTGTGCAGGAATGGCGAGGGCCAGGCTAAAAACAGGTCGGAGTCACTTTTATTTGTAATTTAATTTAGTCATCCAGTTGGGTTATTCGTTCTGAAACATTTAATAAAAGTAAAAGGATGCAGGTGCAGATTTTAATAACTGTTTGGAGTCAGATGAATAAAAGAAGAGGACAGATTGGGGTTTGAAGAATAATAAATAATAATAATAATAATAATGAATTCAATTTATAACGCACTTTTCATTAATGAAAATCTCAAAGTGCTAAAGAGGGAGTAGCCCTCACAATCAGGTCCTGAATAAACACACCTTTATTTTAATCAATATTTTTTATTGAGGACATAAAGTGAATCTCAATTTATAACAAATGGAGAATTAGACTTTAAAAAAAATCAACTAATAGTTCTATACCTGGAACACCAGGCCAAAATGAATGAGCCCATATTTTTACTTTGAATAAATGAGCCACTGAGCTTAACAATTTTAACTTGACAATTTAGGAGGGCATCCCATGGTGCCGTTTAGACATAAATAAATCCAACGAGAGGGCAGATCTTAGAAGGCTCAAGGAATGGGCTAATTATCATAGACTGTATACTAGCAAGGGGGTCTTAGAAAACCGTACATTATATGTTCTGAAATAAAAGTAGGCTACAGTATTTTTTGGTTTCAGGGTAAATTGATTATTTCACTTTTAGGTAAACTAATGTTTTGGATCTGTTGTGCAGATCAGATTAAAAGATGCCTCTGTCGAAGGATCCATAATAAAGCTGGTTAACAGAAAATTAATTTGATCTTGGTCTGTTAATGATTTTTTATTTTTTTTATTTTTTAAATAGCCTCATTGAACAGTGTTGGTGGAACGGCAAGAGTGAGTCTTATGAATCCCACCTCATCCTTACAGAACACATAATGGTAAATATGCATTAAGATAGGCCTCTGTCAAAACACATGTAGCATCTGACTTTTGAATCTTAGCTACTATGGTTATTGATCAGATCGGATCAGAATTAATATGAAGGTGTGTCCAGAACTGGCTCACGGTGACTTCACTGAGAACAACAACAACATGGCTGGACTCATATGCAACCTTGCTCAAAGAACTTTTGAGGGGCTTACGCAAGGAACGACTGAAAACAACAAAGGCACCAAAAGAACAAAAGACTGTCCACAGAAACTTTCAGCCGAGCAGAGACAAAGAATTTGTCAAAGAACTGTCAAAACATGGTCATCAGACACAAATGGCCAGAATATACGGTCCGGATTTGGGGGATCCTGACGAGAATCAGAACCCAGTGAACGTCTCACTGGGGGCTGGAACAAGAGCTGAACACGTTCTCCAAACAGACAAGAGAACAAATTGTCCTGAAGTCACCCATACCAGCAAAGGCCGCACCCCATATTGATGTGTGAGGTTCTGTCATTGATCTTAGTATCCGGGATCAAAACTACAGTTGCTATGATAATTTTTTAATGAAACACATAGGCACATTTAGGGCCTGCCAGCGCAGGCTTCATGATTTTTAGTTATACTATGCTCAGGTGGATCTGACGACTTGCTTCTTCTGGTTCCTGTAACTCTGTGGTGAAGCTTCATACAATGTTTTATAGAACTGAAGAGGGCAGCAGTTATCCTTGGCGGAGTGCATGTTGGGAATCTGATGTGTCACAAGGGGTACATTTTGGTAAATGATTATAATCCATCCATCCATCCATTTTCTTCCGCTTATCCGGGGTCGGGTCGCGGGGGTAGCAGCCTAAGTAGGGAGGCCCAGACTTCCCTCTCCCCAGCCACTTGGAGCAGCTCCTCCGGGGGAATCCCAAGGCGTTCCCAGGCCAGCCGAGAAACATAGTCCCTCCAGCGTGTCCTGGGTCTTCCTCTGGGTCTCCTCCCGGTGGGACATGCCCGGAACACCTCACCAGGGAGGCGTCCAGGAGGCATCCTAACCAGATGCCCGAGCCACCTCAACTGGCTCCTCTCGATGTGGAGAAGCAGCGGCTCTACTCCGAGTCCCTCCCGGATGACTGAGCTTCTCACCCTATCTCTAAGGGAGAGTCCAGCCACCCTGCGGAGAAAACTCATTTCAGCCGCTTGTATCCGAGATCTTGTTCTTTCGGTCATAACCCAAAGCTCATGACCATAGATGAGGGTGGGAACGTAGATCGATCGGTAAATTGAGAGCTTTGCCTTTTGACTCAGCTCTCTCTTCACCACGACAGACCGGTACAGCGCCCGCTTCACTGCGGACGCTGCACCTATCCGCCTATCGATCTCACGCTCCAGTTTTCCCCAGAGGCGCAAATGGGCGCTATGCCGTGGATGCGCCGCATGGGGGCGCTGGACTTAAGGGGCGTCAAAAGCGTCTCTAGAAAAAAAAAAAAACGTTTTTCTAGCAGGCATTTTCTTTAACTGCATGAAATGATCAATAACAGGTCAACAGCACTGATTAGGCGCCCCCCCTCCTCCCTCACCTCCCTCCTATCTCTCTGCTCTCCCTACACACACAGGTGCTGCTGTGAACACGCGCCCACAGGCGCGTTATTTATTTATTTATTATTATTTTATTTTTTTTCACTCGTGCACTGGAGCGGCAGAAAAAAGGGTGCAAAACAGAAAAAGGGAGAAGGAAGTTGAAAAAAGTCTTTCAATGTGGTTAAAAGATATTAGGTAAGTACTGTCAGTGTATGAGCAGGACAGGAGGCTTGTAAAATATTCAGGTTAGCTAAAGCTAGCCTAATAGGAATCGTCCCATATTTGGCTGTTAAATAAATGTTGCCTCCCCTATAGACGTGATTTGTTTAATATGTTTATTTGATACATGTCACACACACATCCACACACTAAGTGTAAGAATTACCTAAATAAAACAGGAAATATTAACACAGGAAAGCTAAACTGTTGTGGTGGCAGTTCCCAGCTATGTTCCAATGCAGTGCTGCAATTTATTCACTCATATGTACATTTATTATTATTGATTCTTTAATTAAAGATGAGTTGTACAAGTTTATGTGTGTATCAGACAAATTAGTCCTCAGTGTCACTATAGCCCTGAGACTCAAAAAGGTTGGTGACCCATGTTACCAACCTTTTTGGCAGAGGGACACTTGAGTTTAAATGTCTTATTTAATATCACTACAGTGGTGTGTGTTGTGATGTATCTGGTAAGTCAGATTAGATGAAATGTCCAGTCAGTAACTGTTATCCAACAAGGAGATCATTTAAATTAAAGTTTCATTTCTATTGTGGTTTGACTGCTGTATTTTTAAACCTACTTAACACAAAATTAATGTCATTCAGCTGTGAGGATGGAGAGAAGGAAGAGAAGATGACAGAGGAAGAATCAGGACAGACTGGGGAAGGCAACAGGTTGGTCTAATGCAGGTGGAAGTGAGGGAACAGCTACTTAATCCCAAGCAATAACATGTAAACATTATTTTTAAAAACTGTATTAAGATCTGTAATTTTTACAATTAATATATACTGCTTTTTTGACCATGTGACAGTGCAGAATGCCACAGACAAAGGGTGAAGGAGAGAGATACGAGGTCAGTGATAGAGGAGACAAGTGATGACATCAGGTAGGAATAATTACATTAGGGAGGCAACAAAAACCTATACTGTATACCATGATGGTTTGAATTTCTGGTGACCATCTTTCATTGTCTTCTTTCACGGAAAGTAACAGTTTAAATGTCATAAATGTTAAAACACTGACATGGACTCCAGGCTGTTAAGATTTCATATTTTCGCTACATAAAATATTGAGCACTGATTACCACTATTGTTATATATTTTTACTTTATTAAACTTCTTATTTGTTTATGATTGGAATGATCACCTGATATAATATGTAACATAAAAAAATCTGTAATATTGCTACTGTATTTTCTAAGTGCATGACTAAGGGAGGAAAGCTGTATGAGGCGGCAGGTAAAAAAAAGGGGGGGGGGGCGCCGTTGATGTTTTCGCATCCACCTCAAAAATATGTAGTTGCGCCCCTGGTTTTCCCTCATTCGTGAACAAGATCCCGAGATACTTAAACTCCTCCACTTGGGGCAGGACCTCCTCCCCGACCCGGAAAGGGCACGCTACCCTTTTCCGGCTCAAGACCATGGCCTCGGATTTGGAGGAACTGATCCTCATCCCGGCCGCATCACATTCAGCTGCAAACTGAATGTGATGATGATTATAATATTAAAGAAAATGAGATGATATCGTAGATTACAGTTAGCTATATGGTTGTGAAAACCAAATTAGTGGTGGCAATAGGCTGAGGTTTAGGAAACATCTGACACTAGTGCTCAGGTTAAAGGATGGTAAAATTAGACACAATTTCCAATTTAACAACCTAATAACTTTGGCGTGCAGACTGCAGAATTGAAACAAGGTGGAGTTGACAGATGTTTCTAAAAATAGAAAGGTTGAAATTGGTCCCTAGAAATAACTAATTAGAAATAACTAGATTGCAAATGTTCCTAGAAATAACTAATTAACTAAAAGATGGTAAATACATTTTAGTATACAAAGAATAATGATAACTGATAAATTGGCGTTATAAACAAAATTCACTTGCGTCGATATTGAGGCGGCATCGGTCTTGAACGTTTTATTGTTATACAGAGGTTTTAGATTATGAATGAACAAAATAGTCACCCATATAGTATGAGGCATCTTAAAAGTTTATATGAGCAATTAACAACAATGTTAAAGGTTTATATAAGCAATTAACAACAATGTTTTTTTTCCTCTGTGAAATGTGTGTGAAGCAGGATGGGGGACGCCCCTTGGAAATGTCTCCTGGCCTGCAGGCTCAAATCACTCAAACCTGAAGTGGACCTGATCAGAGGGTGTTTAGGAATATGGTGGTTCTGTAGATTTATACGCAATTGACTTGACTAGACGACATGTGACTTATTGACTCAGGAAGAAGGTGTATAGAACCACAGGTTTACAATGTGTTGTGAATTATTCTTTGCCGCCGCATGCTATGTTATTTATATGTGTGTAATTTCTGCTATAAGCTGAATGAAAAGGTACAGTATTTTTGTAAGTATGAACCACCTCAAAAACTACTCATAACTAACCCTAATGAAGATTAAGTCTCTCCCAAACCCAACTAACATGCATGATTCATTCTTTGTACTACTGATCTATAATTTATTGGGTGTTGTTTGCTGTGGCACATTCTGTTTATTATAAGTGGTTCCTGGAAA
This sequence comes from Garcialebias charrua, assembly GCA_038048925.1. NCBI lineage: Eukaryota > Metazoa > Chordata > Actinopteri > Cyprinodontiformes > Rivulidae > Garcialebias > Garcialebias charrua. The sequence continues at coordinate 3,663 of JBBPBX010086137.1, read as the reverse complement.
TGCTCCAGCTGAGGGGGTAAGGATGGAACTCTATTTTTGTTTTATTGTACATTTCTGGGTACAAATTTTAATAAAACATTGGAGAAATTGGCTTATGTTTTAGAATCTGACACGTTTGGGCCTTCTCTCAGATGAGTGAATTGGGTTAAACCGAGAAGGCCCTGTTGTAGTCTAACAAGTCGAAAGTTTGTGGTTTAGGTCTTCTCAACGGAGTCCAGGGGAGGCAAGACCAGACAACCCTGGTCAGTACGGACCCGTGGGGTGTCGCTGAGCGCGCATTGCAGGCAGTGCGTGTCAATGCCAGGGGATCCACACGGTTCAGTGTGCTCCAGCCCGTGAACCAGGAAGGAGCTAAAGGATTGGGCTGGACGACAGAAGAGGTCGCATTCGAACTCTCATGCCTTGATAGACCCAAAGTAGTCGAGTAAAGTTGCGTGCGGGCCCAGAAGGACTCTGTTTTATGGGGCCACTCGATGCTGGAATATCCACACATAGAACAGACACCTAGAAAGATAAAAACATTACATATTAGAGTTTCACATAACACGAAGAAAACTTGGGGACATATGAGGACGTTCCTGAGCAACGCCGGGGGTCTGCCCTGAGTAGTTGATAACAGTTCCAGGGGAATGCCCCTGAGTACGTGTGGCACATTCAAAAGTATATTAATGTTTCTGTGATGGTGATATAAATCTTGTGTTCTTTCTCTATTTTTGTGTGTTCAAGGGAGACAACTGCCTTGCTGCTGGAGGAGGAACTTGGGAAACTTAAGGTTCATAATTCTGCAATATCCTAAAGCGCTTACTATTATTATCGTTCATAGTTTGCATATATTTCCTTATATTCTACAATTTGCATATTAATAAATTGAGTCAAAATGTGGCTAGACAAGAGGGTCACTATAGCAGTTGGAATAGGTGGGATAAGTATGGTAGCTTTGATTGTCCTCCTAGAACATTTCTGTGTAATCCCTGATAAAAATGATTGTGAAGTTCATAGACATAAGAGAGAGTATGGCGCACCTAGGACAGAAAATCCTCAAACTACAGTATGTCACAAACCAGACTACCACCTTCACGTTCAATTTATGCGCAAAGAAAAGGGGGTTTGTAGTATGTTTGGTGACCTTTGCTGTACATTTATTCCAAACAACACTGCTGAAGATGGAAAAGTCACAAGGGCCCTAGAAGGCCTTAGAACCCTCTCAGATGAAATGAAAAGCCATTCGGGTCTGGACGACCCACTGGACAATTGGCTGATAAAGATCTTCGGTCCCTGGAAACAGGTGTTTGTATCTATAATGGTATCATTGGCTATTTTCTTAGGCATACTTATAACTTGCAGGTGCTGCTGCGTGCCTTGTTTAAGGTCTTTGACGGTTAGACTTATCACGTCCACCCTAGAAAAAAGGGATCCTGAAGTGATGCGCCAACTGCTTTTGTTAAAAAACTATAACTTGGAGGATTTTGAAAAAACTGATTAAATATTGTGTAGATATGCGTTTAGCTGCGTTATTAGATGTGTGATTTTATTTCTGTTGGGATGGACCTCAGATAATGAGGTCCAAAGCAGGTTTGTTATGAAATAAAAAATATTTTTGTCTTCGTGTTTTCATTTATCTTAAAGGAGTTTTCACACGTTGTTCAAATGATCAGTCTCTTTTGTAGAATGAAAAAGATTTACTAAAAAAACACAGGATTGTGAGCATGTACACAGATTTGTCTTGGCGAGGTTCTGGTTCTGAAGGAGTGCTCAGTTTGGATCTGTCCTGGCCTCTGATTGGCTTGGGGGTGAAGGGAAGGGGCCTGGCGCCTCTCTGTCTGTCAGTTTTATGACTTTGCAGATATATGGCTGGCAGGAAGTCACCGAAAGTCTCTTTGTTCTGTGTGGTTGTTCAGCCAGAGGGTATACAGCTCTCCCTTCCCCCTCTGTTAGGGTCTGTGTGAGCTGGAAAAGGTACAAAGCGTGTCTGATGGAGATGTTCAATATTTATCATCTAAAACTAATTACTCTGACCCAATAATTATAACCCAGCTCACTTATATCAAATATTCTCTGTTCCCTTTAAACACTTATATTTGATAGTACAAACATGTTGTTTGCTTTTCTCCTTGATACAGAAAAGACAGTCTTCTAGCCTTGACAATGTTTGGATTAGATGTTCTTGTTTGATCAGAACCATGACTTGTTTGTTTTATCTGTAAGACGTCAGAGCTTGTCAAACTCCACCTGCTTCTTGTTTAAATAGCTTGTCATGTCCAGTACAATTCGGAATTGTGCTGGACAATGTATTTGAGACCAAACTAAGTTTCAAAAGACATTAAAAAGCCTTCCCCTTTGCAAAGTTGTTTGTCTGATTTAACACTGTTCTCTTGTTTATCTTGTGTGGTTTTTATTAAGGTAACAGGGGTTTAAAATCCCCATCATTATGGTGCCGAAAACCCATTCTCCCCACACCTGCTCCTGATGACCTCCGAACAGAGCGCAGCTGCGAGGCACGGTAAATATGACAGAAAGTCCAGTGATTGGGTTTGTCTCTGGCCAGCTTCCTCTGTCCATTTGGTGCGATCAAGGTCGGGTTGGCGGAGATTTCCAGACATCCACACAGGTCAGCAAGAACGTGAGTGTTGATATGTGTTTGTTGATACGTCGTTTTTAAAACTATTTGAGTACAGTAACAGGAACTATCTCACCCTGAGCCGATGACTTGAAATTTTAAGTGAGGTGCCTGTTTTTCAAGAACTAGTCGATTTTTTGCGCATTTCGTTAGTTGGTAGGACCAATCTTTTTCTATACAGGTGGTCCCCAACTTACGAGCAGGTTCCGTTCCTGCGAGGTGCTCATAAGATGAAAATTCATATGTGAGAACGCAGAGCACGTGTTCTCGTGGGTCCGGAACCTCATATGTTAGAGCTCGTGAGACCGGGAACACCTGTATTTAAGCGAGGGCGATCAAAGAAAAATAAATAAATAAATAAATAAATAAGCTGAGACCAGAAATGTGAGGCTGACCGCCAGACCTTACATTGGACTTAGCGTGTCCGGCCAGGCAAGAAGAGAAATTAAGACAAGAACGTTTATTTTTATATTTGACGCGTCATTCTGTATTTGTTTAGTCCTTTTTTACGTGTAACCTATATTTGTGGAGCTCTGCAGCCTTTTTTCTTCCTCCCATTTTCCTGTGTGTGTGTGTGTGTATGTAGGCAGTGACTCCTGTCTGTTATCTGTTTTCTGTGGGCCTTCCCCCCACACACCCCCACCCGTGCTGAACCTGCCTACAGCCTGTTTTCTGTTCTCTGAGAGTGAATGTGAGTAGGTACCTTGTTTTTTGTGTTTGAGAAGTTGCTATTTTGGAAGTTAAATGTAACTGGATCTAAAAAGTTTTCCAGTTTGATAATTAATTTGCTCACATATATTAATAAATACTTTACACAAAAGGTTGTCTGTCTAAAGGCGAAAAAGAGATAGAACTTCAGTCAGTAAAAAAAATATGGCAGAATGAGTCAAGGGAAGCAAAGCAACTGATAAGTTTTATTTTTATTTTAAACAATATGTGGTTCTGCTCACGGCCTTGAAGTGCAAGCTGCTACAGCTTGGCAGAACCCCCCCCACCACCACCCATCCTGCAACCCCCCACCTCCACCTCCACCCCACCCCTCATCC
>JBBPBX010086136.1:0-14959 GCA_038048925.1 Garcialebias charrua | reverse complement strand
CGGATGTCCCGTGAATAAACACGGTTTTTAAATTTAAACTCACTTTAAAGTAATTTTCATTAATTTATCATTTTGTTTGCTAAAAACTAACATAGTTGAATGATACAAGATATATATATATATATATATGTTGTGTCACTATATGCAAAGTTCAAAAATGATGTGACAATACCTTTAAAATAACTTCAGGAGTACATTTCACATGTAACATATTATACCACATACACCAATCCTTCTCATCAATGCAAGGAAACTTACCAGAAGTCGTCTGTATGCTGCTCAGTGCTCATGAGTCATGCTGAGTCAGCATTAATTGCTCGCGCTTATATAGTTTTACCGGTTTTACCGGCTCGGTCGCTTGCACCAGCTGCACCTGAACGTAACATCCGCCTTGACGTAACGTGGAAAGGGGGCGTGACAAACTACCACTCGCATTACTGCGCGACTGAAAAACAAGCACAAATAAGCGACTAAATGTCCGCGAGAAGCCCAAAAAACCGCCACAAGCGGCTGATCAAATTTGAAAGCGACTCCAGGGAAAAACAAGCCCAATGCCGCTTGAAATAAGCGGACTTGGCAACTATGGTTGCGGGTTAGTTCTCTTCCAAAAAACTCAACTAAATGCAGGAAATGTCCCTTTATATGGGAGGCGGGGTCTTCCCCACCTCCTTAATAACTATTGGCTGGTTTAACAAAATAAAAGATGGAAGTTTAATTCCATAGGCAGAAATGTCTCTTGACGGACAACAGGAAAACTGTTTACATAAACAGCCAGATGGACTGGCCTGTTGAGTCTAGCTTGAAGACACAACAGAGAAGGAAGTGAACAGCTAACAGTTTACCCTGAACTGTGCCTTAGAATCAGAGCCTGCTTGCTCTGCAGAAATAAAACCAGCAGAAGGGTCAAACTCATGCAAGTAACAGATCATCATTGAAATGACAAAAATTATACTGTAGATCAATTCTAAATTAACACACATTAAAGAGAAAGTTCAATCTGATTAATTAGTGTCCATTAATTCATAATAATTGTAAAAAATAAAAGTGTCCCTTTGTCTCCTTGAGAGTTTCAAGAAGGTGTAACACTGAGAGTTTCAGAGAGATGTGGAGAGGCCCACATCCCATATGGACATGAGGGTGCTATATCCCTACAATGAATAACCTTGTGTTACTTGTATAAGCACGTTTGATAGTCAAAGACTGTTTAATTCAAACTGTTTAATTCAAGTTGGAAATCCAATGTTATTTCAAAATAATGATCACTTCTTCATATGATGAATCAAACGGTGAAAGTGAATTAATATGTCAGACTGAACTCGATCAGTTTTGTTAGAAGTTAGAACACAGTTTTAATCAGTTGTTTTATGAAGCTGGCTCCAGTCTAATCTGTTTCTCTGTCTTCATTCTAAACAACTTCTTCTCTGTTCTAAAAACTGATCTTCTCCTATCCGAGTGACCTTCATCCACTGGTTTGTTTGGACCAATCAGAGAAGAACAACAAGTCACTGATCTCAGATCCTTCCTTAAAGTTCTAAGCTGTTGCTGGAACTGACGGAGTTTGCTGAGGACCTCAATGCCCTGATGAGGTTCCCCAAAGAACTGATGATCGTCTGGTCAACACGCTAATGACCACGTCATTCAGTTAAAGACTTATAACACGCCAAGTTATAAGTCATCTTCAACAGCTGAAAAAGTTCCTTTATTGACATTCCTTTAAAGGACAACACCCACGTGACAGTAACAATTCACCATATTGGAGAATTACTGTAGTATTTTATGAATTTTATTTTCATTTTTGCATTTGGGCCAGGCGAGGGTTAAAAAAAAAAAAAAAAAAAACCCACTCCCGAATGAATCCGGAAACCTGGCCGAAAAGTCCCGAAGGGTCATGCCTCTTGTTACATGAATCTCCACCCAGAAGGCAGAAGGTAGGAGTGAGTTTCCATGGAGGTTTATGAGAGAGAGTGCGTTAAAACTGCATATTTCCTGCATATTTCCTGGTGCATTTGTGTGTATGGACCAGCGCTCTGATTTTATTTATTATTTATTTTATAACACCGCTGCGGACCTGTTGCTTGATTCATTCTGCCCCTGAGGAGCGAGCCGCGCGCGGTCTCTGGCTCCTCGTTCCGCTCCGCTGGTCACCTTTGAAGTTCCTCGTGCCGGTGTAATTTGCTCCCTCGAGTGTATGTATCTGCTCTTATCTCTCGTCAGCCTTGTTGCAGCAGCACGGGTCGTGAAGCATGCGCGCGGGCAGAGCTCAGCTGCGAGGCTGGGTGCCTTTCTCATCACGGGGCGAGAAATGCGGGGCGATGCGGAAATGAATGAATTTGTCGCGATCAAACGAATTAAACTAGTATGTCTAAGTGGATGCTCGCTCAGAATATGATGACATGAGTGAGCGACAGCAGGATTAATCAACAGGCAGCTTTATGGAATATTTAAAAATGCTTCCTTTTTCTTTTCCTCTGCTCGCCTGTAACTCCAAGGCGTCACTCTGGTGACGTGAATGCCCAAGTGAATGCCCATATATGGAGAGGGGCAGATTTTCCCGGAGCTGCATGCTAAAATCTGCTATAAATCATGAAATAACACATTTAGTGTTATTTCTCCACAATATAAGTAAACGCTCCTGTATTATTTTTAAATAAACTAATAAATATTAATGGCGATGCAATTTGAAAACATGGTGGGTGTTGGACTTTAAGGAACGTCTTATCTTGAAAACAACACCAGGAGCTGCCGTTACTTTCGGTTCGAGTCAAGGCGCACGTCTGGAGACGCAGAGAATGGTAAACGAACTGACCAGTTGGACCAACTGGGGACTGACCATCTTCACAAGGTAACAAGTCGTCACATGCTTTACCAAGGGTACCAACGTGTAGCCGAGATTAGCCGGAGAGCTGCCATGTTTCTGGTTAAAATACGTCAAGAGAATACCTCTCCTCATCCTCCATTTTCTTCCTCCTCCATTTTTCTCTTCACTGAAACTTTCTTACTTTAAGTAACTAAACTTTAAGTTATTGTGCCAGCAGAGATATAAGTTATTAAAACCCATAACTTTATTCTGTTGTTCCTATGAAATTACGGACGCGTATTTCATCTGTGCTGAAGTTAATTTATAGGAAAAATAATCAACCAATCATGTACAAATGTGTGATGTAATTTATAATTATGTTAAATAAATGGTGCAGTCCTGCTGTACCAACATAAGTTTAACGTTTCCTGTGAATTACATCTGGTCAAGGTATAGAATTATTGGTATTAAGCTGAAAAAGAGAGAACTCGTTTAATTAATTATGTATTTTTGTGTCAGTCTAAACCCTGCCAATTTATACATCTAAAATATAGGTAAGTCATTAAACTGACCCCTTCCTATATTACTACAGAGTGATTTTAACACCATGGAGACATGTTCTGTAGGGAGCACTATCTGCCCAGCCAGCATGCACAGGTGGGCCCCATATGGTATACATATGTGCAAAAAACATGGCCCCCAAAAGGTTTTGTCCACAGTTTCCATGGTGGCCCCACATGGGTTGGCCCAGATAGATTTTAATGGGCCCTGACTGGGTTTTCAGTGGGACCCATATGTTTAACTTAAATGAGACCCATGTAAAACCCATGTGTGTACCTTGAAGAATATCTACCTGGGACTAAACTGGGTCCCAACTGGGCTAAAAATATGGGTAATAAGTGGGTTTGTCCACGGTTTCCATGGTGGCCCCACATGGGTTGGCCCAGATAGATTTTAATGGGCCCTGACTGGGCTTTCAGTGGGACCCAGATGTTTAACTTAAATGAGACCCATGTAAAACCCATGTGTGTGCCTTGAAGAATATCTACCTGAGACTAAACTGGGTCCCAACTGGGCTAAAAATATGGGTTATAAGTGGGTTTGTCCACAGTTTCCATGGTGGCCCCACGTGGGTTTGCCCGGATAGACTATAATGGGCACTGTCTGGGCTTTCAGTGGTTCCCAGATGGTTAATTTACATGAGGCTCATTACAGACCCATGTGTGTTCTTACCAGCATAATTTATGTGTCGGATTTTCCGATCCAACCTGCCGAGAGCACGTATATTGCACCATACTCTGTGACTTCTGTCTTAACATTGTGTGAGTTACACTCAAAGAACACTCTGAGCCTCACAACAGATAATACCCAATCTTTAACAAGAGGCAGTTCTATAACACAGATGTCCTTCTGACTCATGGTGCAGCCCGGAACACTAAAATACTGCTAAACATTATGGGAAATCAACATAGTCCACTCCCCGTTTTTGATTGTGGCACTATGAGTTGTAATTCTTGTTGGCTTTGATCAACGGATACAGATTTAAACTATAATTGAACACTAATATACCGCTAAGCATGATGGGAAATCAACACGGTTCACTTCCTGTTTTTTAGTTTAGTTTTTGATTGTGGCACTATGAGTTGTAATTCTTGTTGGTTTTGATCAACAGATACAGATTTAAAATATACATTGAATTTATAAATGTAAATTCAATGTACAGTTTAAATCTGTATCTGTTGATCCCACATTTATACCACTTGGGATAAATACAGTTAGCCCACATGGGCTTCCCATGCTGGGCACATTATACTAAAATCACATGGGTCCTATATACTGATGCACATGTCTGTCCCATTCCCAGTTAGCCCACATAAAAAATGAGCTGGGGCCTATATATATATATGCCCAGGTTGAAGCCATGTAAGATCATCCCACATTTAGCCCACTTGGGGTAAATACAGTTAGCCCACATGGGCTTCCCATGCCGGGCCCATTATACCAAAACCACATGGGTCCCATATAATGATGTCCATTTCTGTCCCATTCCAAGTTAGCCCACATAAAAATGAACTGGGGCCTGTATATCCATGCCAAGGCTGAACCCATGTAAGGTTATACGACACTTATCCCACTTGGGGTCAATATAGTTAGCACACATGGGCTTCCCATACTGTGACCATTATACTAAAACCACATGGGTCCCATATAATGATGACCATTTCTGTCCCATTCCCAGTTAGCCCACATAAAAATGTACTGGGCCTTATATATCCATGCCCAGGTTGAACCCATGTAAGGTGATCCCACATTTATACCACTTGGGATGAATACAGTTAGCCCACATGGGCTTCCCATGCTGAGCACATTATACTAAAATCACATGGGTCCCATATACTGATGCATATATCTGTCCCATTCCCAGTTAGCCCAAATAAAATTAAACTGGGGCCTATATATCTATGCCCAGGTTCAACCCATGTAAGGTCGGCCCACTCTTATACCACTTGGGGTAAATACAGTTAGCCCACATGGGCTTCCCATGCTGGGCCCATTATACCGAAACCACATGGGTCCCATATAATATTGCCCATTTCTGTCCCATTCCCAGTTAGCCCACATAAAAATGTAGTGGGCCCTATATATCCATGCCCAGGTTGAACCCATGTAAGGTGATCTCACATTTATACCACTTGGGATAAATACAGTTAGCCCACATGGGCTTCCAATGCTGGGCCCATTATACCAAAACCACATGGGTCCCATATAATGATGCCCATTTCTGTCCCATTCCCAGTTAGCCCACATAAAAATGTATTGGGCCCTATATAACCATGCCCAGGTTGAACCCATGTAAGGTGATCCCACATTTATACCACTTGGGATAAATACAGTTAGCCCACATGGGCTTCCCATGCTGGGCCCATTATACCAAAACCACATGGGTCCCTTATAATATTGCCCATTTCTGTCCCAATCCCAGTTAGCCCACATAAAAATGTAGTGGGCCCTATATATCCATGCCCAGGTTGAACCCATGTAAGGTGAGCCCACATTGATACCACTTGGGATAAATACAGTTAGCCCACATGGGCTTCCCATGCTGGGCCCATTATACTAAAACCACATGGGTCCCATATAATAATGCCCATTTATGTCCCATTCCCAGTTAGCCCACATAAAAATGTAATGGGCCCTATATATCCATGCCCAGGTTGAACCCATGTAAGGTGAGCCCACATTGATACCACTTGGGATAAATACAGTCTGCCCACATGGGCTTCCCATGCTGGGCCCATTATACTAAAACCACATGGGTCCCATATAAAATTGCCCATTTCTGTCCCATTGCCAGTTAGCCCACATTAATCCTGTATAGGACCCATATATTTAGCCCAACAGGGCTCACAAAATGGGTTCCTTTATGGGATAACCATATGGGTCTCATGCAGTTAGCCCAGATAAATCCCATGCCCACTCATTACCCAACTAGCCCACAATAACCCCATGTGGGGCCCAACTATGCATGTTGGCTGGGTGGTGAATTTCAACTCCAGAAGATCTCTTAACTTTTCTATAGAGCAAACCCTCTTTGATGACAAGTTTACTTGCCTCTCTGTTTAGCAAGTTAGCCACAGTGTTATCCCCTGGTGAGAATGGCGTGCCCTGCCAAAGTGATTGCTTAATGGGAGCGATTGCTGGGTCTGCATCCTGGGCTTGAATGATATCGTTGTGGCTAAGTCGCATCAAACAACCCAGATCGAGGCGAACTGGATAAGCGTAGCAGGCAGGAATGCCTTCAGGGGAAACTCCTAGAGACTCTGCCACTGTGATTGTCTCGTCACAAACTTTCGGTGTGTTGATCTGCTTACACAATGCTTTGACACTTTCAGGTGGCACAGTTTGCCAGTCTTTATCTTCTGTTGGTAAGGGGTTTCGTGATAGCGCATCAGCGTCGATGTTGTGAGCCCCTAATCTGTACTGCAATGTGAAATTGTATGTTGAAAGGGCAGAGAGCCAGCGATGACCAGTGGCATTGAGCCTAGCTGTTGTGAGAATATATGTTAAAGGATTGTTATCCGTTTGTACTTTAAACTGAGCTCCATACAAATAGTCATGGAATTTGTCAACCACAGCCCACTTTAGAGCCAAAAACTCAAGTTGGTGCACCGGATAGTTTTTCTCAGATGCACTCAGCTTCCGGCTTGCGAAAGCCACAGGTCTCAATCCTTCAGGGTGTTCTTGATTCAGGACTGCACCCAGGCCATGCAAACTGGCATCTATGTGGAGGGTATAAGGTTTGGATGGGTCAGCAAACGCCAGTACAGGAGCATTTGTGAGGCAGTGAATGATCTGTTGAAATGCCTCACTGCACGACTGATCCCATCGATTGCCGAAAGGCTCGTTAACCCTGTAGTAGGTTTTGCTTGTCCCTTGATTACCCTTACTTTTCTTTTGTGTGGGAGGATATCCTTTGCATAGTTCAGTAAGGGGTCGGACGATGATGGAATAGTTTTTTATGAATCGCCGATAGTAGCCACAGAATCCAAGGAACGACTGCAGAGAAGAGAGATCAGTTGGCTGCTTCCACTGGGTTACAGCTTCCACCTTTCGGGAGTCGGTAGCAATACCATGCTCAGAGACAATGTGACCAACATAGGTAACTTGTGAACAACAAAACTGGCACTTGTCAAGGGACAGCTTTAGTCCAGCCTCCTCAAGGCGTGTTATAACCTTAAGCAGCCTCTCTTCATGCTCTTCAAGGGTTCTGCCAAACACAATCAGATCGTCCAGGTACACTATGACCTCCAGCAGATGCATATCTCCCACGGCTTTCTCCATAAGCCTTTGGAATGTTGCAGGAGCCCCGGTTATGCCCTGCGGCATCCGTTCAAATTGATAGAACCCCAGAGGACATATGAAGGCTGTTTTTTCCTTGTCCTCTTCGGCCATAGGGATCTGATAGTAGCCACTGCGGAGGTCTAAGACAGAAAACCACTTACTGCCCGTCAGACAGTCTAATGCATCGTTGATCCGTGGCACAGTGTACTGGTCTGGGATTGTTCTGCGATTTAAGGTTCTGTAGTCTACACACATCCGCAGTTGACCATTCTTTTTGTGGGCGAGGACAATGGGAGAAGCGTAGGGACTTCTTGATTCCTTTATGATGCCTGCTGCAAGCAGCCCTTGAAGGTGGCGCCTGAGATCATCCAAATCGGCTGGAGCAATGCGGCGAGAACGCTCCCGGAAGGGAGTACTGTCAGTTAGGCGGATATGATGCTCCACACCCTTGGCCAAACCTACATCCCATTCATCAGTTGAAAACACATTGGAATGCTGTGACAGCTTGTGTTGTAGTCTTTCTTTCCATTCTTTGCTGATCGCAATGTCACCAAAGTGGAACAAAGATGGGTCAATGGGGGGAACAGTATTGACCTTCGTTCCTGGGGCATCCATCACCATGTCAGCTATATACAGGTGAGCAATAGTGGTGCCCACTGGAATAGCTGTCTGCTTTAATGATTCATTTTGCAGTAGCACCAGAAAACTGTTCTTATCTAGGATTTTAGAGAACAGTACTGTTGGCGGGACCAATACACTTGGTGGAAGAGCAGGTGAGGTAGCACGTTCAGTTATTAGTATGCTGTCTTCTACTTCTCGATTCTCTTTGACTTTACAAATGGCGATGTGCTCTGTGCCAGCAGGAATGATTAGGGGGCCCGGCCCTGTCCACTTTACATCAGCCACAGGTAAGTCTTTAGTATATCTAGTGAGCTCTGGTTTATGGGCCGATAAAGAACTTTGTTCCTGCACTTGGACCTTGGCTGAGTGGGCGTGCTCTAAACCTTTTGCTTCTGGGTTCGAGTTGATAGGTTGAATCCCTTTGACATTTGTACCGACCAAGACTGGTACGGTCTCGGAACAACGTGGGTCAGGACACACTAAGGCAAGAACAGGGACGGACTTGAGTTTTTTGGACTTTGATTGCCTAGGAAGCTCCAAATCAATATGAATGTAACCCTTGAATGGGTAGCTGCTCTCTGATTCACTGAGACCCCATATGGCTAGACCAGTAACTGGATGGAGTGGGATGTGTGACAGGTGTTCCGAGTACCAACTGTCAAAGATGATAGTTACTTGGGACCCACTATCCATCAGAGCAGTGCAAAGCTTGCCATTGATTTTGACTTTGGCAATAGAAGGAGGTCCAATTAATCCCTCTGGCAAACTATTTGTCCGTACCATGGTAACACTTCTCCTTACTTTTGCATTAGTGGGTTTTGTTCTTGCATTGCGATTTTGTTTCTGATTTGTCCTTTGTTTTCTTTGCACCTGTATCAGCTTCTGTATTACTTTGGGGTAGTTCTCTGGGGCTGTGCATTTAGTTGAAAAATGTCCATCATCCCCACACCGATAACAGAAGAAGTCACTCGGGTCCCTTGGTGTGAAAGTTCTTTGGGGAACTGGATTTGACTCAAGTTCATCGTGGGGTGGCGTTGTAGCAGGCCTGTAACTGGGCTGAATGGACAGAACAGATACTTGCTTTCTGAGCTTTACAACTTCTTCTCTTAAAGCTTGCAGGCCTTTATCCTCTTCAGTCTCTTTCAATGTGTTGACTGTGGGCTCAGAGGTTGCAGCAGCATTACTTGGCAGGAATGACGAGGTGGTAAATTCACTCACTTGTGTTCGGAGCCGTTGTATTTCAGCTTTTATATCTTTTATCTCTTTGTCTGGCACTGCAGTGGTACTTTTAGCATACACGGCTTTGGGGGGTTGTAATCTACGACGTGAAGCTTCGTGTTCCTCTTCAAGCCGTATTTCATTCAGCAACTGTAAGAATGAAGGGGGATTTTGCCGGCGTTCTCTCAGTCGAAGATTTAAAATCATTAGATCTGACCGAGTGCCTCCTTTAATGAGCTGGTCTAGACGTGCTTGGTTGGCGGTAGCCGACTGCAGACCACCCTTTTTGACAACTTTATTGAGAACTCGTTCCATGCGTCTCAGGAATTCGGAGAGGGTCTCACTTGGTTGTTGGCATAGCTGTCTGAATGTGAAGTATAAGTCTTCTCCTGTTTCAGGTGTACCAAACGTGTTCTCCAATATTTCGAGGTACTCCATAGCGGTTGCATCAGGGTTATTGAAGCGAACAGCTTGCAATATTTCTAGAGCTGGACCCTTCACACTTTCCATGACTCTCATTTTCATTTCTCTTTCAGGTCGATCAGACTCCTCGATCATTAACCTTGCTTGTTCAATCCAGTTCTCCAATGTTTCTTCCCCTGGAGGTGTGGGTCGCACTCCAGAGAAAGTGCGCAGACGTCTGTAAGGGCTACTCTCACTGCTTGAACGGAGATTAGTCATTTGAAGGACTTCGCCAACTGCTCTGATGATGGCTTCAGGGGTGGATGTTTTAAATGAGGGATCTTGACCTGAGTCTGCGAAAGGTTTACTTCCATTTCCAGGGTTTTGTGGTTCATTTTCCTCTTCTGAAGGTCCAAAGATTCTCCATGGCTCATCAGAACCTTCTGATAAGATGTCCGGCGGGCAGGCTTTAGCATTGACTTTCTGCCTACACTCACATAGCACAGTTAAGCTTTGAGTCTGTGGATCATACATCCGACCTCTCACCCTAACCCGACCAAGTGCCTTGATTGACTGTAGCGTTTCTTCAATGACATTCACCTCTGCCTCTTCTGGGACATCCTTGACCAGTATGGCATACTCTGGGTCAATACCTTCACCCTTACACCAGTGCCTCAACTGAGCCATTCCCCTGACCTTTGCTATAAATCTCTATAGAATTAGTGCTTAGTTAGGTTAGGTTAAGCAAAATGAGCAATATTATTATTTTTTTTTTAAGTTGATTTAAGTGAACACCTTTAGATCAATAAAACATTTTACGTTTTGCTTACATTTATTTTTTCTGTAAATATATATATATATATATATATATTTTTTATATATATATATATATTTTTTTTTTTCTCTGGGTCAGACAAACTTTTTTTTTTCACTAATTTTTTCCCCGTACGGGCCACCACTTTCTGTAGCACCTCTGCACACTTTATGCTGAAAACCTAAAATGGAGGGTGCTTGGGTTCGGTATCAATCTGGTACCCCAATCGGTGTGCAGCACCAATGACCTAGTTTAATACAAATAGGACCCAGAGAAACAGTGTAATTTGAGGCAAAATGATTCAGCCTTAATTTATTAAACTAAATAACCTAATAGTGAGTGACAGGAAGTTTAACTAGTCACCACCATAAACTTTATAGCCGGAAAACTCTTAAAATTTAAACAAAATACCTCTTCACATAAGGCAGAACAAAAGGAATATTACAGGTCTTTTTTTTTCTTTTCACCAAAGAACAACAGTAAATGTCCATGTACTGTACATCAATATACACAGTCCTGTACAAAAAGTAACCCAGTCAATTTATTACTCACAACCTCCAGAAGAGTGGGAAAAACGTTGCAGGCCTGTTACAAAAACCCAGAGTTTTTGTAATCCCAGAGGAAACTTTGAGAACGTTGCAATTCACTCGTCCTCTTCTTCTCCCACGTCCATTGAACGCAGCAGCAGAGCCCGCGAAACTGAAACTCCTCAACTCAAAGCTCGCCAGGACTATTTGCGTCTGTATCCTCTCGTCCCTCCCTTCGCGTCGACCAAGCTCCTCCAACTTTGTCTTAAATTTGTCCTCACCAAGGCGTTTTGTCCAACTTTCTCCCTCTTGAGTCTGTATCTTCTCACTCTTTCCTCTGCTCGTCTGCCCGGCTCGGTTCTGGATCAACCCGGTTCGTTCCGCCTTCCTCTTCCCTCTCCACCAATCACGAGTCACGCACTGGACGAGCAGTCCCAGTGACCAATCAGGTGGCTCACCTACTGGACGAGCAGTCCCAGTGACCAATCAGGTGGCTCAACCAAATAAATACACAGTGCATCTTACGTCAAACTAATACTTCTTCCACATGCAATATTTACATAAAATAATGCTCAATTGATTTACAAAATACAGTTTTATTTACTTAGTAACTATATTTACCTTTAATATTATTTAAATATTAAAGTAAAGAGAAATACAAGTGTATTTCTTTCAGAAACAAGAATATGAAAAACCCATAACTGTCATCAATGTTATGCATTAGTAAATAAATGTTTACTTTTAATATATTTGTGTTTTGTCTTGAATTATGTAAGACTTCTATTAACCTCATTGTTACCTTGTAGAAACCTCAGTTTATCCACTGGGCTACATATATATATATATATATATATATATATATATATATATATATATATATATATATATATAAATAGCTTGGTCCGCATTGCCGGCAGTAAGTCAGGCTCGTTTCCGGTAAAAGTTGGACTCCGCCAAGGTTGCCCTTTGTCACCGATTCTGTTCATAACTTTTATGGACAGAATTTCTAGGCGCAGCCAAGGTGTTGAGAGGATTTGTTTTGGTGACCTTAGAATCGCTTCTCTGTTTTTTGCAGATGATGTGGTCCTACTGGCTTCATCAGTTCGTGATTTACAATTTTCACTGGAGCGGTTTGCAGCCGAGTGTGATGCGGCCGGGATGAGGATCAGTTCCTCCAAATCCGAGGCCATGGTCTTGAGCCGGAAAAGGGTAGCATGCCCTCTCCGGGTCGGGGAGGAGGTCCTGCCCCAAGTGGAGGAGTTTACGTATCTCGGGATCTTGTTCACGAATGAGGGAAAACTGGAGCGTGAGATCGATAGGCGGATAGGTGCAGTGTCCGTAGTGAAGCGGGCGCTGTACCGGTCTGTCGTGGTGAAGAGAGAGCTGAGTCAAAAGGCAAAGCTCTCAATTTACCGATCGATCTACGTTCCCACCCTCATCTATGGTCATGAGCTTTGGGTTATGACCGAAAGAACAAGATCTCGGATACAAGCGGCTGAAATGAGTTTTCTCCGCAGGGTGTCTGGACTCTCCCTTAGAGATAGGGTGAGAAGCTCAGTCATCCGGGAGGGACTTGGAGTAGAGCCGCTGCTTCTCCACATCGAGAGGAGCCAGTTGAGGTGGCTCGGGCATCTGGTTAGGATGCCTCCTGGACGCCTCCCTGGGAGGTGTTCCGGGCATGTCCCACCGGGAGGAGACCCAGAGGAAGAGCCAGGACGCGCTGGAGGGACTATGTTTCTCGGCTGGCCTGGGAACGCCTTGGGATTCCCCTGGAGGAGCTGCACCAAGTGGCTGGGGAGAGGGAAGTCTGGGCCTCCCTACTTAGGCTGCTACCCCCGCGACCCGACCCCGGATAAGCGGAAGAAGATGGATGGATGGATGGATGGATGGATGTTTTTGCTACTTTTCTATTGTTTATTGTTTAATGTATGTGTTTCATTGGCCTCGAGGCTCAATAAGATTTACCTGACTAAATAAAGGTTGAATGAAAAAAAATAAAAAAATAAAATTCAGTGTAACATTATTTTTGATCAAAGCTTGTAAGAACCCCCCCCACCTACAGAGCAATAAGTCTCTGGTGAATGCTACTCTCTCTCTCTGTAGAAGCAAGTTGGAAATGCTGTTGGAATGTGTGGTTAATTTGTGGGGGATGTATGTAAATGAATGTTCTTTGTGTGAGGGGGATCCTTTGTTTGAGAAGATATGCTGGGAGAAGATTCTCAGGAGGGGATGTTTACCCACAAACAAAGATATCCACCCCCAGGCTCAAGACACCTAATGGAAGAATTGTCATTTTGACAAACTCATGGCAGTTCTAGTGTTTTTTTTTTCCCCTGGGTTTGCTAGTGTTAAATAATTGTCCAGGCCAACCTATTTATATGTGGTTGGAACACTCCGT
Source organism: Garcialebias charrua (assembly GCA_038048925.1). Lineage (NCBI taxonomy): Eukaryota > Metazoa > Chordata > Actinopteri > Cyprinodontiformes > Rivulidae > Garcialebias > Garcialebias charrua. The sequence goes on along the minus strand of JBBPBX010086136.1, from coordinate 1,340 downwards.
AGCTTCAAAGCATTGTCAAGGCCAAACTATTTATATGTGGACAGAACCCTCTGCAGCTGTTGTCAAGGCCAACATACTTAAAAGTGGGCAGAACACTCCGTAGCTTTAGAGCTTTGTCAAGACCAACCTATTTATATGTGGGTGGAACACTTCGCAGTCTCAAAGCATTGTCAAGGCCAACATATTTATATGTGGGTGGAACACTCTGTAGCTTTGAAGCATTGTCAAGGCCAACCTATTTATATGGGGGCGGAACACTCCACAGATTCAATGCGTTGTCAAGGCTACCTGTTTATATGTGGGCAAACATTCCGCAGCTGTTTTCAAGAACAACCTATCTATATGTGGGGTACAAAAATCCATAACTTCAATACGTTTTCAAGGCCAAACTATTTATTTGTGGTCGAACACTCCACAGCTGTTGTCAAGGCCAACCTATTTATATGTGGGTGTAATACTCTGTAGCTTCAAAGCCTTCTCAAGGCCAACCTATATATTAGTGGGCGGAACACTCTGCAGCTTCAAAGTCAAAAGTCAAAGTCAACTTTATTGTCAGAACTGCAATATGTACAGGACATACACAGAATTGAAATTGCGTTTCTCTCAGTCCCTCTGTGCAATAGTAACTATTTAAACATTGAAACACTGAAACATATAATAATAGACATAAGCATAAAATAGTAAAACTGTAACACTGTCCTGAGTTTTTGCATAGTGGTATAAGAGTATGAAAATTTACACCAACTCTAAAACTAAAACACTAAACATTTAATGAACATAATACTGTCCTGAGTTTTTGCATACTAGTATAAAAAAGTATAAAAAGTATAACTATAAAATAAACTAAAGGTTCTAGCATTGACATTTGCAAAGTGGCAAAGCAGCATATGAGTTAATGTACACAGTATATGTATGAGGTAGTAGTTGATGTTGTTATAGAAATAGTCTCTTTTGGTGACTATGTTCTCAGACTCATATTACAACTAATGGAATAATTTGTAGTAAATGTCTTGCTTTACTGAGAGGTCAGTAAAGGTCATCTCTGGAACAGTTCAAAAATACACAGGTGTATCAAAGTGGACACGGTCATGCCCACTACACTGTTGCACCGAGGGACTGAGAGAAACGCAATTTCAATCCTGTGTATGTCCTGTACATATTGCAGTTCTGACAATAAAGTTGACTTTGACTTGATAAAAGTGCTGTATTTTCTGTATGTTCTTTACAAATTTACTGTTCGTTAGTGAGCTCGTAAGTCCGGAACCTCGTAAGTAAGAGCGCTTGTAAGTCGGGGACCCCTTGTATTATTCAGCTTTGTTCAGATATCTCCAATGTGAGGA
>JBBPBX010086135.1:0-14959 GCA_038048925.1 Garcialebias charrua | reverse complement strand
GCTTCTTCCTTTCTGGGTCACTGGTGCCCATGTCCAGCTGTCACTGTGCGAGAAGCAAGGGACACCCTGGACAGGTCTCCAGTCCATCAGGGACACACAACCATTCTCTCTTACCTATAGAGACTATTTAGAGTTAACAATCAGCCTAACATGCATGTTTTTGGTGTGTGGGAGGAAACCGGAGTACCCAGAGAAAACTCATGCATGCATGGACAAAAGGTGCAAACTCCACCCAGAAAGGCCCCCCCCCCCCGGGCAGGATTCTATCCAGTGACCTTTTGGCTGAGAGACAACCGCTCTACCAACTGCGCCACCCATTAAAAATCCTTGTCACCCATTATATATAGGTGTCTTAATCCATGGTTTGGAATGGTAAAATAGCAACTATTGTGTAACCCAGTCCAAAATAATTGTATTTGTACTAAATTGTGATTCGGGAATGTATTTTTGTTTGGAAAGGAAGTTTTACCACATGTTTTGTTTCATTTTGAAGCGTTCGTGTTTGGAAAAGGAGGTGGTGTGTTGCCTAACAGCTTTGCTGATCTGTCATTGGTCTGTGTCAAGGAAGTGGGCGGAGACAGGAGATTATACAATGCTTACACGGAACTTCACCAGATTATCTAAAGGACATTCTTGCACCATATTCATCCACCCGGTCTCTACAATCACAGAACAGTAATCTCCTTCACATTCCATGAACCAAATTAAGGACCATGGGAGACCGGGCATTCTGTGTGGCTGCCCCCGCCTATGGAACTCCCTCCCTGACTACCTGAGAGCTCCACAGTCACTGGTTGACTTTAAACAAGGCTTAAAGACTTTTCTTTTTAAGCGAGCCTACTCTGCCTCCACATGATTTTATCTTTGATCTTAGTTGATATTATTATTGTTTTTAATTATCACTTGTTTTTATTTGATCTTTAATTTTAGTTGCACTTTGTAGCACTTTGAGATTTTTGTTAACGAAAAGTGCGTTAGAAATTAAATTCATTATTATTATTATTATTATTAGAAAAATGAGTTTCAACTGGTGGTGTGGGAAAAAAAGCTTGTGGTGCAGTTTGTAAAAACAGGTGTTGGTTGATGTTTTAGATGTTCAGATCGACAGTCTTTGTACAGATATCAGCTCTACCTTGGATTTTTGAACTACTGTGATCATTTCAACCTGGAATTTGCAGAACGTGAGTTTATGTTTTATAGCTCACTAAGACATTTGCATTCATTTGGGGAGTGGTGGCACAGAGGTTAGCGAAGATGGACCTGTGTTCGGAAAGTCGCAGGTTCAACTCCCAGTACGTCAACATCAAAATGTGTGTGGAAAAGGTGAAACACCCACACCTGTCTCCATCCTCATTTGCACTGCTCTGGGCCCTTGAGCAAGGCCTTTGCAAGGCCTTTAACCCCCACCATCTGCTCCCAAACAGATCTCTCTTGAAAGTGAGTTATCGTGACTCAGGGAGACTACCTGTATGAATAAAGGGTAAATAAAAAACTAGCAAAGTGAATGGACATTGAGTAAGCCAGCTAACATGAAGAGACTTACCCGGTAACTTAAGTCCATGGCTTGAAAACTCCTGAAGTGAAGTGAAGTAAATAGATGAGCCTGAACTGAGTTTAATGTGACTGAGCTGGACCTTTCTGATGCTGTTTCTGAGAGACAGGTAAAGGAGCTGAGAACATCCCGCACCGTTCCTTCAACTGGGACTGACAGGTGAAGTTCCAGAGGATCTAGACCTTGGAGTACCACATTCCCTCAACTCTTCAGCATCACATCAGGTCTGCAGCTGGGATTTTATTTTGTTTGAACAAATTTACTAACTATATGCCGGCTTAGATGTATGTTAGAGGGTGTGGCGACTTGATTTGTGTAAACTTTAATACCGTATTTCCGGTCTATAAGTCGCACCTTTTTGCCTAATTTGCATGCCCTGCGACTAATAGAGAGGTGAGACATGTTTATGGATTTTTCCCCATATTTTTAGACCAATATTTGGCTCAGATATGACCGTTTTTCATTTTGGCAAAAAATGGTGCAGTACCACTTTTGTCCGTTAGGGTACACCGACCGTTCCCACCTCATGTGTCCGACGGCAGCCTCCTCTGGTCGGACTCACTCTGTCGCTGCCCGGCCTCCTGCTCTGGAGGTAACTACTGTTAGCTGTGTTTGTTAGCAAAGACGGTTACCGGTACTATTTATCTAAATAACTCATGAACTCACCGGACAGATTTTCTTTAATCTTACAGAAAGTAATTACTTGGTGGTCATTTACAAATTGTTAGATGTTGGAGTTGTTTGAGCTAAAATTCAATTTATTTATAATTTATTTTCGCAGCGCGCGCGACCGTTTCGAAGACGTCAAAGCGAAAAAATTTAAATCCAGCAGATTTGACCATTACGTGAATTTATTAAGGAACGGTTAAGCTAAGACACATGTTTGCTATAATTTTCAGCAGACAAATAATTGTTTTTACCGTGTTAATCTTGTTAAAAGTCCTTCCGTGCATGCTTCTGTGGCCGCCATTTTCAGCAGTACAAATGACGCGCTGACGCGTCGCGTAGCGGTGATGCATAATAGATGCGACTTAAATAAAGGTGCGACACGTTTATGGATTTTTCCAATTTATTGCCAATAATTGGACAAAGCGACTTATAGAAAGGTGCGAGTTATCAGGTGGAAAATACGGTAATCAGAAACTGAAAGACTTTATTATGGACTGAAAAGATTCAGAATTACTGTGACTGTTTTTGGTTTTTGTTTGAATTTAATATAAGTTCTTAAAGCTCAAAGTCCTGTGTTGCTGATATTTTTTAAGAACAAATAAGTTTAAGGGTTTTAACGAGCTCGGGGGGCCTTACCTGGTGTATATGTGGGCTACACTTGTTTCATAATTCTTATGCTCTTAAATGCACCATAGCTGTTCCGATGCTTGTGAACGCACCGCTGTAAAAATGCTGTGTATTTGAGTTTTCTCTCCCGACACAGATGGAACTTTGCGTTCGAGCATTTACCTACACTTTCTCGTTTTACTGCTTTGTGTATTGTCAGAAGAAATACAGCAAATAAACAAACCCTAAACTGAATATGTAATATTTAATGGGAATACAACTTCATACCTGCCGCTTTAAACCAGATAATTTCCTGGAGAATACCACCTCTCCTTTTTATCATTGATGTATTCTGCTGCTCATGAGGTCAGCCGTAGGCTTTATCAAAATGTAAAAAAATTCCAGACTCTGTTTAGGTTTTGGAAATTGAATAAACTGTATTAGGGCCTTCTAAACACAGGCTAATGCTGTCTGAACTACTTGTTCTCCACTGACAACATTTAACCATTTTTTTCTGATGAATTTTCACAAAATCCCACGGACCGCAAAGTGTCTTTTTCACTTTGGGACAAATTGAGATTGCTGATTGGTCAGTTGTTGACATCTCTACCGGACTGATTGACAGCTGGTGTTGAGGATCTGACTCATGCAAAAAAAAGTAATCATAGATTTTACTGGCCTGTTTAAGACTATCATCATGTATTCCAAATTTATTCAATATTTTGGTGAATCTAAGGTTTGAGAAAAGTTTTCTTACAAAATACTAATGATAGTTTCTTAATTTTTCAGGGGTGCTGAGTTAGAAGGGGTGCTTCAGCACCCCCCAAAAAGAGGCTAAAATCACCACTGTCTCCAACCACAGAGGCATAAAAGCAAAGGATGAAATGACTCTGCATTACGTAGTGTATGACATGTAATAAACCAGTTTACACAGCTATCTGCTAAAACAACCCGTCGAGGTTAAGATTCCTCTAATGTCATGAAAAGCTACCTAAATGCTCAATCTGCATTAGCACGCGTTCAGTTTGGTCATCAGTCACGTTGTACAACAAATGGTTAAAAAGTGGTTCCTGAAAGCAGCCGTGAGCTTGCCCCTGCAGCTTTGATCCACTGAATAAAGTTATAAACTCAGACATCTTGTGTTTGTTTTGGGGGTTTCCACCAAATCTACATATTAGAAAAGCTCCAAGGGGCACGAATGTCTGTATTTGGCCTCAATGCACCAAAACAGTCATGAGATGCATGACATTTTTTAATACCATATTTTCTGGCCTATAAGTCGCACCTTTTTGCCTAATTTGCATGCCCTGTGACTTATAGGGCGAAGCAACATATTTATGGATTTTTCCCCCCATATTTTTAGGCCAATTTTTGGCTGAGATATGGTAAATGGTAAATGGAGCTTACTTATATAGCGCCTTCCAGAGCCCTATGAGGGCCCCAAAGCACTTTACAGCACCAGCCATCCACCCATTCATACACCGGTAGCGGTAGTCTGCCATGCAAGGCGCCAGCCAGTCCTACCGGGAGCAACTCGGGGTTAAGTGTCTTACCCAGGGACACAACGACACAAGGTGTTGGGAACTCGGGATTCGAACCTCCAACCTTCCGATCGGGGGATGACTGCCATTACCACTATGCCACGGCCGCCCCGATATGACCGTTTCCATTCATTCTGAAGAAAAAATGGAGCAGCACCACTTTCGGCCGCTAGGGTCCACCGACCGTTTCAAGCTCATGTGTCCGACGGCAGCCTCCTCTGCTCGGACTCACTCTGTCACAGCATGGCCTCCTGCTCTCTGGAGGTATGAACTACTGTTAGATCAGTGTTTGACTGTTACCAATGCAAAATAGGTCAAGAACCACAGGACAGATTTTGATGAAACTTACAGAAAGTGATCACTGGATGGACATTTACAAACTGTTAGCTGTAGGAGATGTTTGAGCTAAAATTCGATGTTTTAGCACCGTAGATGTGTTAGCCGTTAGCTCCGTGTTTTAACGGGTACCATTTAGCAAAATAGCTCATGAACCACACGACTGATTTTGATGAAACTTACAGAAAGTAATCACTGGGTGGACATTTACAAACTGTTAGCTGTAGGAGATGTTTGAGCTAAAATTCGATTTATTTATAATTTATTTTCACAGCGCGCATGCACTTTTGGAAGATCGTCAGAGCGAAATAATTTAAATCCAGCTGATTTGAACATTATGATAATATTTAAAGGAAAAGTTAAGCTCAGAAACACTTTTGCTATAATGTCAGCAAACGTATATATTTTTACAAGGTGTATATCTTCCATCCATCCATCTTCTTCCGCTTATCCGGGGTCGGGTCACGGGGGTAGCAGCCTAGGGAGGCCCAGACTTCCCTCTCCCCAGCCACTTGGAGCAGCTCCTCCGGGGGAATCCCAAGGCGTTCCCAGGCCAGCCGAGAAACATAGTCCCTCCAGCGCGTCCTGGGTCTTCCTCTGGGTCTCCTCCCGGTGGGACATGTAATGATAAGAGCTTTAAATAAGTGTCTGTTTTGAGCATGAGAGCAGGCACACTGTAACTAGTTGGCCTGTAGAGGGCGCCCTGGTTCTTTGTTGTAAAAAGGGCACATGTTGACTGTATGACACAGTTGCATCAGTTCTTAACTTGCATAAAGCTGCCTGCTTCAAGTAACACTCCGGTGTGGTTATTAAAGAACTCACTACACAAACATGACATGGTGTCAGAAGATGGACTTGAAGAGGAGCAACCGTTTGTAAAGTCGGACGCAGAGTAAGCCACGTTTTGGAGTTGCTAACGCTACCGGATGCTAATGCTAACGGAGCTAGCCACCTAGCTGGTCGAGAAGCAGAAAAAGAAGTGAGCATACTCAGCGTGTGAATAAGAACTGAACATGGAAGGACTGCACCCACCATCTAGTTTGCAACTGACAGGTAATGTGGCAGAGAACTGGAGAAGATTCAGACAACGTTTTGAGCTGTACTTGACTGCAATAGGCGCAGATGAAAAGAACGAGAAAAAGAATGCTTCAGTGTTTTTGCACGTGATCGGCGACGATGCACTAGAGGTTTACAATAACTTCACCTTTGACGAAGAAGCTGATAAGATGAAGCTCAAGATAATAATTAAAAAGTTTGAAGAGTATTGCATACCCAGAAGAAATGTGACATTTGAGAGACACAGGTTTTTCACATGCGTGCAGAAACCTGGTGAAACTATTGATCGGTATGTAACTGAGTTAACCAACAGAAGCAAGACGTGCGAGTTTGGCGGACTGGCAGACTCATTGATCAAAGACAGGCTGGTGTGTGGAATCCCAGACAATGGTCTGAGGGAGAGACTGTTGAGAGAGCAGGATCTCAATCTGGAAAAAGCAATAGCTCTGTGTAGAGCAGCAGAGACAGTGAAAACTCAAGCTAAAGAACTGTTCAGCGAAGACAACACAGTCGATACAATAAGAAAGGAGACAAACAGGATGTCAAAAACAAAATGGACACCTACAAGAGGAAATATGAATCCGAAGCCATCAAACAGAGAGAGACAAGAGAATAAGTGTGACCGGTGTGATACACAGCATCCTCCAAGAAGATGTCCAGCGTTTGGGAAAATATGTAACAACTGCAACAAAAAGAACCATTATGCCAGATGCTGCAAAAGTCAGGACCAGCAAAGCAAAATTCATGCAGTGGATGAAAGTGACACTGAAGAGTTCTATGTAGATGTGGTGACAAACAACAATAATGATGAAGAGGATTGGATAATGACACTAAAGGTTAATGACTCATATGTTGCAATGAAACTTGACACAGGAGCCCAAACCAATGTAATATCTGAAATAGAACTGAAGAAAATTAGACCAAGACCTCAAATATATGAGACTAGAACGAAAGTGAAAGGATACTCAGGAGCAGCAATACCAGTGAAAGGTAAATGCATGGTTAAAGTGACACACAAAGAAAAGACTTACACACTTGCATTTGTGGTGGTGACACAAGATGTGCAAACCATACTAGGTTTATCTGCTTGTACAAGATTAAATCTAGTAAAGAGAGTGCTTGTTGTCGACACTGAAGGAAACACATGTTACGAAGAACTAATGAATGAATATGAAGATCTGTTTCAGGGCCTGGGATGCCTACAAGGTGAACACACGATCAGAACAGACGAAAATATTCCACCAGTCATTCACCCTTGTCGGAAAGTACCATTTGCTCTTCAGCAACCACTAAAAGAAGAGCTGGACAGAATGGAAAGGCTGCAAGTGATCAAGAAGATTGATGAACCAACAGAATGGGTGAGTTCACTGGTGATAGTGGTCAAAAAGAATGGAAAACCCAGAGTGTGTATGGATCCAAGAGACCTTAATCGGGCAATAAAGAGAGAACACTTCAAGCTACCGACAAGAGAAGAAATAATGTCACAATTTGCTAATGCCAAATACTTCAGCAAACTAGACGCATCCTCAGGATTTTGGCAACTCAAGTTAGATGAGGCAAGTTCAAAGCTGTGCACATTTAACAGTCCATTTGGCAGATTTAAATTTCTTCGGTTACCTTTTGGCATTGCCTCGGCGCCTGAAGTGTACCACAAAACAATCCATATGATTTATGAACACTTAGAAGGAGTGGACACTTCAATGGATGACATCATTGTATGGGGCAGCACAAAGGCAGAACATGATAAAAGGCTGAGAGATGTTCTGGAAGCAACCAGAAAAGCCAACCTCAAGTTGAATAAGGAAAAATGTCAACTAGGAGTTAAAGAATTAACATTTGTTGGAGATATCCTAAGCAGTGAGGGAGTGCGACCAGACCCCAAAAAAGTGTCAGCAATTGAAAATATGCAAAGACCACAGTGTAAGAAAGATGTACAGAGGTTCAATGGAATGATAAACTACATGGGTAAATTCATACCCAATTTGTCTGAACAAATGACACCGCTGAGACAGCTAACTGAAAAGAAAACGGAATGGGAATGGAATCATGAACATGAGAAATCCTGGAATGATCTGAAAAAGGCACTAACAAAAGAACCTGTCTTGAAGTTTTATGATCCAGCAAGAGCCATCAAAATATCTTCAGATGCATCACAAAATGGATTGGGAGCAGTGTTATTACAGAAATATGAAGACTGGCAACCAATTGCGTATGCATCACGCTCAATGACTGATGCAGAAACAAGATACGCACAGATTGAAAAAGAGCTGCTGAGCATAACGTATGCCTGTGAGAGATTTCACCAGTTCATTTCAGGACAAGAAGTCTGTGTGGAAACAGATCACAAACCTTTGATCACACTGTTCAGAAAGCCTCTCAATGACTGCCCTTTAAGGATTCAAAGAATGATGATTCGTTTGCAGCGCTACACACTAAACGTGATGTACACACCAGGCAAGTTAATGTACACGGCCGACACGTTGTCAAGAGCAGTTGACCCCAAAGAAGTAACAAGCTCTAAAATGCGTGATGACGTAGATTTATATGTCAACATGATCACAAGTGCACTGCCTGTGTCGGACACCAAAATGGAGCTCATAAGACATGAGACGAAGAAAGACATGACAATGAAAAACCTCACTCAAACCATCATGAATGGATGGCCCAGCACAAAACAAAGTTGTACACCTGAAATAAACGAGTACTGGAACTGCAGGGAAGAACTATCAGTAGTTGATGACATCATATACAAAGGGAGCAAAATAGTCATACCAAAGAGCTTACGGAAAGAAATGCTGCAAAAAATTCACAAAGGTCACCTGGGAATTGAAAAAAGTAAAAAGAGAGCTCGGGAAGTCTTGTACTGGCCGCGGATTAACCAAGATGTAGAAAATGAAGTTTCCAGTTGTCCAACATGTTTAAAATACAGAGCAAGCAATGCAGCAGAGCCGCTGAGGCCTCATTCAGTTACAGACAGACCTTATCAAAAGGTAGGAGCAGATCTCTTTACATTAGAGGGACATGACTATGTTGTGATCACTGATTATTATTCCCTGTACCCAGAAGTTTACAGACTACATGCCACTACAGCAGAGGCTGTTATAACGACTCTTAAAGCAACATTCTCCAGACATGGTGTTCCAAATACAGTCTTCACGGACAATGGTCCACAATTTTCCAGTGAGAGTTTTCGGTGTTTTGCTGAGGACTGGAACTTTGTGCATGTGACATCAAGTCCTCACTACCCTCAGTCCAACGGGTTGGTGGAGAAATCTGTTCAGACAGTGAAAAAGCTAATGAAAAAGGCAAAAGACAGTAATGAAGATTTTCACCAGAGCCTTCTGATATATCGTGCTACACCACTAGAACATGGTATGTCCCCTGCACAACTCCTGATGGGGCGGCGTCTGAGATCAAACCTGCCGGTTAAAGAAAGCCTGCTGACTACAGAAGTGGATGTAAGGGTGAAGGAATTCAAGGAACGACAAAAAGCAAAGCAAAAGTACTACTATGACAGAGGAACACGCAATCTACCAGAACTTCAGAACGGTGACCATGTGCGACTGAAAGACAACACCAGTACCTGGGCAAGAAAAGCTACAGTTCTAGCTGAAGTCCAGCCAAGGTCATACAACGTCCAAACGGAAGATGGTGCAGTGTTGAGGAGGAACCGTCGTGACATTCTGAAAGAACCTATCACAGTTATGCAGCAGAATGATGTTGGCGGCACAGACGCACACACAACTGAGACACCAACTCAGGTACAAGAGAATCACATAAGAAGATCTTCCAGAAATGTGAAACCGCCAGAGAGACTTATTGAACAGATTTAAGATCATTATGAACAATGCATTTTTAGTTACTGTATGTTTCAATGTTCAACTTCTGGAAAGTAATGCTAGTTACCCTATTGTTTGTTTTGAGAAAGTTTTGTTTTGTTTGTTTTGAAAAAGGGGAGATGTAATGATAAGAGCTTTAAATAAGTGTCTGTTTTGAGCATGAGAGCAGGCGCACTGTAACTAGTTGGCCTGTAGAGGGCGCCCTGGTTCTTTGTTGTAAAAAGGGCACATGTTGACTGTATAACACAGTTGCATCAGTTCTTAACTTGCATAAAGCTGCCTGCTTCAAGTAACACTCCGGTGTGGTTATTAAAGAACTCACTACACAAACATGACAGGACATGCCCGGAACACCTCACCAGGGAGGCGTCCAGGAGGCATCCTAACCAGATGCCCGAGCCACCTCAACTGGCTCCTCTCGATGTGGAGAAGCAGCGGCTCTACTCCGAGTCCCTCCCGGATGACTGAGCTTCTCACCCTATCTCTAAGGGAGAGTCCAGCCACCCTGCGGAGAAAACTCATTTCAGCCGCTTGTATCCGAGATCTTGTTCTTTCGGTCATAACCCAAAGCTCATGACCATAGATGAGGGTGGGAACGTAGATCGATCGGTAAATTGAGAGCTTTGCCTTTTGACTCAGCTCTCTCTTCACCACGACAGACCGGTACAGCGCCCGCTTCACTGCGGACGCTGCACCTATCCGCCTATCGATCTCACGCTCCAGTTTTCCCTCATTCGTGAACAAGATCCCGAGATACTTAAACTCCTCCACTTGGGGCAGGACCTCCTCCCCGACCCGGAGAGGGCATGCTACCCTTTTCCGGCTCAAGACCATGGCCTCGGATTTGGAGGAACTGATCCTCATCCCGGCCGCATCACACTCGGCTGCAAACCGCTCCAGTGAAAGTTGTAAATCACGAACTGATGAAGCCAGTAGGACCACATCATCTGCAAAAAACAGAGAAGCGATTCTAAGGTCACCAAAACGGATCCTCTCAACACCTTGGCTGCGCCTAGAAATTCTGTCCATAAAAGTTATGAACAGAATCGGTGACAAAGGGCAACCTTGGCGGAGTCCAACTCTCACCGGAAACGAGCCTGACTTACTGCCGGCAATGCGGACCAAGCTCTGACACCGGTCGTACAGGGACCTAACAGCCCATATCAATGGGCCTGGTACCCCATACTCCCGGAGTACCCCCCACAGAACCCCCCGAGGGACGCGGTCGAATGCCTTCTCCAAGTCCACAAATAACAAATAATAGCAGGGTCCTGGAGGGTGCGTGGGAGTTTGCCCAACCAGTTTACAGGTGTATATCTTGTTAAATTTTAAATAAATTAAGCGTATCCGCTTGCTGCGCGTGCACGCTTCACAGCACCGATGTAGCGAAACAATTTTTTTAAATTCAGCTTACCGTATTTGACCATTACGGGCATTTATTCAGGAAAAGTTCAGCTCAGACACAGCTTTGCTATAAATTTCAGCAAAAAAATAATTGTTTTTAAGTGTTAATCCTACCGTGCACACTACTGTGGGCATTTCCGGGTTGTCATCGCTGATGCGTAACATACGTGACGCGTCAGCGGTGACTAGTGCTTTAACAGATTACCCGATTTATCGAGAGGTCGAGTCCTAAACCTTCTATCGAGGTCTTTTTGGCCCTCTCGACTAACCGTAGTGACGTCATCACGTCGCACTGACGTCATTACGTCACATTTCACATGATCCGAACCGAGCGCGGGGTAGCTTTTAGTAGACGCCACAAAATGGATTCCTTTGTGCGCACGGATGTTAATGGAGCAGGTAGTCTTGTCAAAAAGGTAAAACAGTTTATAATTTTATAAAATGCGCTACTTCCTGTGGAATTTCTGTTCTCTGACCACCGTAGATTGTGACTGGCAGCAGGTGGCGGTGTTACATTGCAGGCCACATGTATAAAGGCCGGCGCAGAGCTCCGCGCTTGAGCGAGCGCGGCGCCCCGCTGTGTGAGCGCCGTGAGGTCGCCGCTGCACAAGCCCTTTGAACGTTCACGCGAGCGCGCCAAGCTCCAATTTTACGAGCGCCTACGCGAAGCGCGGTGTCTGACCAATCAGCTGCACGCGGAGGGGGACTGAACTGACCCCCTCCGCGTGCAACTGCTCACAGAGAACGTGAGAAGAAAGCAGAGCTCTGTTGGAGCCACACGCTGCTTCACGTTGTGCTCTGCTGTGAACCCCCCACGCGCAGCGCGCGCGTGGCGCGGGGCTCGGTCCAGCGCGGAGCTCTGCACCGGGCTTAACACGGCGGCCTCTCTCGTTTCACAAACAAAAGCAACACATATTAATCTCTCTAGACCTATTATTAAAAACCTATAAACACATTAATCTCTAAAAGTAAACCTAAATTGCACAGCACTTCAGGCTGTGGTGCGGTGTTGCCCCATTTGTTTTTCAGTTTCGGTTTCAGCGCCGCACGGTATACTTTCACTTTTAATATTAATAATAATAACTAATAGTTTTGTTTTTCCTGTGACTTATCTGCATTATGATAAATTATAGGAGCATAATAAATGCTCCCAATGTTTTGTTGGTCTTTTTTTTTGGGTAAATAATGAAGTTTTTATGCATTTTTATATATTTATTTATTTATCGTCTTAAGAGCCTATGACATCATCGGCTACTCGAGCACTAACCGAGTTTATTTATGTTATTGTCGAGTTTAAAAATTATGTACTCGTTCAACCCCTAGCGGTGACGCATAACAGATGCGACTTATAGGGCGAAGCAACATTTATGGATTTTCCACTTTATTGGACTGATGTGACTTATCGGCGGGAAAATACGGGTACTTGTGATTTCATTTCATGAAATTTATTCCTTCAAGGAATGCTTGTTTCATTTATTATAATTATCAGTTAAATGTAATTGTATTCATGTGTCATATATTTGTTTTAGGCTCATTCAGTAAAACAGTCCAAACACTAAGACATTTGAATTAACTGACACCAAGCACATGATGATTTTATTAAATTTTTATTTTTTTAAAAAGCTCACAGGTAACTGTTATGAACAAGTGCAATAGTAAAAAAATAATTCTTTATAGTTTAAAAAACAAGGACTTTTCACAAAAGGAAATGATCGTTGTGTTAATTTAAAATAAGAACCAAAAGTGAGTTTGATTTACTTCCTGTATTCTACTGAGAAACAATTTTTTGTTTCAAAAAATACAAAAAATACAAACAAACAAAACTGTCAATTTTTATCTGACAACATTTTTTAAAAATAATTTTGATTTTTTTTCACAAGGTAAATACTTTTTTTAACACATTTTAGCTAATATTCTAACATATGATTTAATATAAATTAGAACAGGAATGACATATATTAAATTTTAACTTACTTGTTTGTAATTTTTCTGTTTTAAAGTTTAAATTTGTTACAAAAATTGTTTAATTAAACTCCAAGTTTAACTAAAATTCTAAAATTAAAAAAATAAAATTTTACTAAAACTAAAATATCCTGAAATGTAAAATGTAAAAAACACAGTTTTATATCATACTGCACAACAGGAGGTCAGAGGTCAAGCAGAGAGTAGCACACAGTCGTACAAGTGACAGGTGTGTTTACAAGTAAAGTTGTGTGTTTAAGGTTAAACAAACCAGTCAGCAGTGAGAGGTCAAAGTTCAAGCCCCTGACAGAGAGAGACTTGCAAAAAACCAACAATGTGATTGCTAAAATAAAAACAAATACTAAACTGTACTGATCCTAGAAAGTCTCCAGTATGATCACAGGTGAGTCTGAAGGATAAACTCCGCTGAGGCTCTGCTGTAATGTCAGGTGTATTTTAAATATAAAATCAGTTTACCCTTAGTGATTTCAGGTGATCTCTCCTGAGTTTTTAACATAATCCCAGGTATGACAGTGAACACAGTTCCTGGTGAATTTATGGGATAATTCCAGGTGAGTTTCAGGCGTAAACACAGACCAGCCAAAGAGAATGTCACAGGTGAGTTTCAGGAATGAATTTAAGTGAATTTTAAGGTACAATCTTGGATGACTCTCAGGTGTGATCTCAGGGAGACCCACAGGTGTGTCCCAAGGATAAACACAGGTAGTTCTTGTGTGCATTTAAACATGTCTTAGACATCTCAGGTATCATCCCTGGTAAATAACATGCATGTTCTCACTTGAGTTTCAGGTGCTGTCCTGGGCGTAATTCCAGGTGAGTCCAACAGAGGATGCCAGCTGAATTCAAGACACAATGGTACTTACATTTCAAGTATGAACTTGATCCCAAACAGAGGCATGAGTTCAGGAACCTCGGCAGGAATCTCGGCTATGAACTCAAGTGAGTCCGTTTTTTTTAAATGAAATGAGTCTTGAGCATATGCTCAGATATCAGCCCTGGTGAATCAACCTAAAAGAATCTGAAGTAATTCCAGGTGATTTTTAGATGTACCAGGTAATCCCTGTTTGGTCTCGAGCCTGGTCACAGGTAACTCAACACACAATATCAGGTGAGCCTCAGGTCTTGAGTACATGGGAAATGTTCATGTATGTTTCTAGGAGGAAACTTTGGTATGATTCCAAGTGGGTCAGACTCCATCAGCAGAGCGACATGCGTTTGCGGTACTGCTCCACCAGTGGTACCAGGCAGCGTGGTGGTCCGGCCTGTAGCAGGAACGGATGCTCCAGCAGATCACTGGCACTACTGCGCTGTTGCGTGTCACGAGTCAACATGCAGCTCAGGAAGTCCTTCAACACTGGAGACACCTGAACACAAAAACAATGACATCAATAACCAGTGCTAGGACTTGGTATAACATCAACATCTGCAGGAATAATCCAGTGACCCTTATTGAAAATTTGCAAATTAGTTTTTTTAAACAAATCTTTGAAAATTACTTTTTCTTTCTTTTCTTTTAATTCTTTATTCATTTCAAATTTAAAAGAACATAAAAAACTATTTACAATTCCACGTAAATAAAAAAATCAAACATTACATGAAATGAAAGGAAGAAGAAGATAAAATCTTATTATGTTTGCCCCTTTTTTAACAAAATTAATTCAAACAATCAATTCAAACAACAATAATAAAAAAAACATTACACAATAAATAACACATCATACTTTACCATTCATAAACTTTGAAACAAACCAATTCATATATATTTTACTTTTCAAGAAACCTATTAAAAACAGGGTCCTTGTTTAGCTGGAACTAGACTGGAGTCCTCATTTTGTTTGAAATTGAGAAAATGTGTGTGTGTGTGTGTGTGTGTGTGTGTGTGCGTGTGTGTGTGTGTGTGTGTGTGTTTGACTGACCCTCTGAATGTTCTTGACACTTGGCTCTGCTTCATCTCTCAGCTTCTTCATGGCGCT
>JBBPBX010086134.1:0-14960 GCA_038048925.1 Garcialebias charrua | reverse complement strand
TTGTGTGAACATTGTCTGAACGTTGTCTGAACATTGTCTGAACATTGCCTGAACATTATCTGAACATTGTGTGAACATTGTGTGAACATTGTCTGAACATTGTCTGAACATTGTCTGAACATTGTCTGAACGTTGTCTGAACGTTGTCTGAACATTGTCTGAACATTGTCTGAACATTGCCTGAACATTATCTGAACATTGTGTGAACATTGTCTGAATATTGTCTGAACATTATCTGAACGTTGTCTGAACATTGTCTGAACATTGTCTGAACATTGCCTGAACATTATCTGTTTCTATTAATTTCATTCACTTATTTCTTACATCTTTGACACTTTAATGGTTGTTATAATTTATGACCAAATCTCTATTTTTGTTTTGTTACAAAAAGTGTGCACTTCTGACATTGTCTGAACATTGTCTGAACGTTCACTATGAACATTCACTTGACATGACAATCATGTTTGCTGTGACTTCTTTAATCAGTCTTTATATCTTCAACAGAGCAATGGGCCCACGTACAAGACCCCCACTCATATGGGTTCTTTATCTATAACCATAATTACATGGTTGTTAATTGTCACCAGATCTCTATTTTTGTCTTGTTATAAAAAGTTTGCCCTTCTGATGGCACTGTAAACTATTAATTGCTGTGAAAAACAAGTGTTTGCTGTGATCATTTAATCAGTTTTTTATATGTTTAAAACCTATGGTTATTGTCACCAAATCTTTATTTTTGTCTTGATATGAAAGTGCACACTTCTGACGTTTTCTGAATGTTTGCTTACTGTGAGAAAAAAAACAAGTGGCATAATTTTATTTAATTAGTTTTTTAATCTTTAAAACTTTAATGGTCATTAATTATTATCACCAAATCTCTATTTTTGTTTTGAAGTGCACTTCTAATGTTGTCTGAATGTTGTCTGAACGTTCACTCTGGACATTTAATGTGAAAAAACATGTTTGGTGTGATTTAATTTAAAGAGCATAGTACAAACTTAATGGTTGTTATTATTTATCACCAAATCTCTATTTCTGTGTTGTTATAAAAAATTGTACACTTCTGTTAGTTAGATGTTTAATAGAGGGTTTAGGGCCCTCTTTTCTCCCACAGTACTTCTCTCAGTTAAACTCTGGTGCCAGAAAATGGCTTCCATTAACTCCTGTTTATCCCCCAGAAGCAAAACCTTGTTGTTCTGGTGGTTTGATTGAACACTGTGACAGTTGAGGGTGGGCAATCACAACCCCCACTGTTGGTTGGAGGCCCTTTCATTGGCCCTTTGATTTCTCCCAGGATGCCTTGTGGTGAAGGTTTCCCATCATTAACACCATTTTAGTTTGTTTGGTTCAACACAGAGGAGCACTGCCCTGCAGCTGGATCTTGATGCTTGAACCAAATCCCCTGGTCAGCAGATACCAACAAGAAAGGTAAGGGCTTGAGGCCTTATGATCCTAACCCCAGTTGAATAATGAAGGTTTGTGTTTGCTCATTAAATTATTCTGAATTAATTAAAATTTATAAGCTGCTTCCAAGTTACACCAAGACAGGTTTAAGGCTTTTGAACTGCAACTTCGGACATTTTACTTTAATTTCAGAGTTAGCTAGCCTCAAAAATATTTGAGTTTTGCTTCTAAAGCTAAAACTTTCTCCAGTGAACAGCTGTTTCCTCAGCATCAGTTCCAGATGTTCTGTAACCGTCAGACTGTGGTTCTGCCGGAACTTTAAAACAGAACGCAGCTCACCCCGTCATTCCCATCTCTCTGTTTCATCGGGTTTGGGTTTAGGAGTCCTATGACGGGGCCTGAATCCCTCTTCTAGTGTGGACGTCGCCGAACAGGAAGAGAGAAACAAACACGTCCAGGTTGTGGAGGTCACTTACGCAGCGACTCTCAACAGATCAACTGACAAGAACTACATAAACTCTGAGACCGGTGAGTGTTTAAAGGAGAAATGAAAAGTGTTTTTAAGCTAATAGTAGTCTAATGAAAAGCATAAAATAAGCTTGTTGAGAAATTTTCACAAGTCAAAAATGTCATCCTAACTCAAATTTAGACTTTGCAAAGTGAAAAAATTCTCATCTGGTGTTTTTGACCCCCCTCCTCCTGCCTGCTCTCCGTCCCCTGAATATGACGTAGGCAGTGCAACGAGTCGTCCCTCATACAGTAATATTAGTGTGTGTATCTAGTTGTGGACAAAAAGGTTTCAGTGTGTAGCAATTATGGATGCAGCAAAAAAAATCTATTTTTTAAAGAATCAAGATTCTTAGTCCTGGCGATTCAGAATCTATTCTAAAAGCCCCAAAATCGATTTTAAAACTTTTTAAAATTTTATATTGTATTTTTACCGCTCCTGTGCATTCGGCCGCTGTAGAATTTTGGCCGTGTAGGGCCACCGTAGTTAGTTAGCCAGGCAGCTCCCAATGGAGCCTGCTAGCAAGGAGGGAGACAGCATGTTTCAACTTGCTCCTTCATCTTTAAAAATCATTTTAGATCCTACTATGTTCTGGGGAAGACAGAGCTTAACAAGACATTGGTAACTGTTTCAGGACATTTTCAACACCCCCACTTCCACGTTAGCATACGGCGCTAGCATGCTAACGTTAGCATGCGGCGGCTAACGCACGGCTATTCGTATTTCCAGGATAGAAATGCCCATTAATGCACTAAATCACCAAACTGTTTTTGACAAACTAAAGTGATATCCTTCAGATTCAAAAAAGTCTTCTGCTTCCATTTTAAATGACAGACAAGAGGACAGTAATGATGGGTTTATAGCTTCAGTGTTATTGTAAGATAGCAAAAAGGTCTTAATTGTGTCATAAAAGTGCGTCCAGAAAATTACTACAGAAATCACTGTACTTCGGCATGTAGCAGGAAAAATGTAAAAAACTATTTCTTTAAGCTACTGACTTGAAAAAAGCATACTAAGTATGTTTATGTGTGTTGTTTACTATATGAAATTCTTGTTATATCGATTTTTTCAGATTTGATTACATTTCTCCTTTAAAGCAAACACAAAGCTTCTGAACGGTTTGAACCATACAGATCAAAAGAGTTCACTCAGCTGGATAAGGTGAAGAAACTTGAAGACATTCAAGTGGAAAGATTATTATTACTTTTTTAACCTTTTTCACTACAGACTACAGACTGTTGAACACTACAGACTGTTGTCCCTCCCCCCATCCCCCAATGCTGTTATTGCATGAGCACCCTGTGAGTCATCAAGGCCCCTAATGACCGTCAGGCTGATGTTCCTCATTTGCATGTGAACAAACTGTTTTTATTGACATTGTTAAACCTGTTTGTGCTATGTGGAGGAACTGAAACTTGGGCCCTGTACACACGTAGCCGTTTATCAGTAAAACCGAACAGTTTAGCATGCGGTTTAGCCTTTCATCCACACGTGAACTCCGGTTGATGTAACTATAAACGAATAATAACAAAACTCCGGCCAAAGTGAAGATTTGAGAACTCTCCGTTTTCGAGTCTGCGTGTGAACTTTCAGAACGGAGCTTTCTGCTCCAGCTGGACCGGCAGAACCAGGTCTGCCGGTCCAGCTGAGCGGCGCTCACGTCACATAATGCTCTAAAAAAAGCACTAAAAAGTCAACATACCTGCTCTGACATGATTCCTAGTCGACATTTTCCTGCGTTTTATTAACTTTGTACTCCAACACGGTATTTAATAGTAGTTCAACCTCACGGTCTGTCCACACAAACGAAAGAAGAAAAAAAAAAAAAAAAATAACAGGAAGTGTGGCTGCATGGGTTGAAGGGTTGTGACAGCACTACACTGCCACCTATGGGTTCAGCATATTCTTTACAACTTTACAACGTTCTGTGGTGAAAAAAACGGGACATGTAAACGACCATTTTAAATATTTGGACATGTATGGACAGAGATATTTTTTTTTTGCGCAAATATTCGTTTTTCAAACACCAAGCTACGTGTGTACAGGGCCTGAGGCTTCTAAAAAACTCTCATTGACAATGGCAAAAAAACATTTATTCTGTTCCTAAATCTACTCTTTGGAGACAAACTCATCTTGCTGCCAAGCGGAAATTTAAGTGTTTAGATGATGACCAAGATGATTCTCAAGATTTTGTTAAAAATTCTCCTGCATTTCAGCATGAAGTCATTGCCATGCATAGTGAACACAGTGAATCACTTGAAAGTTCTGACTCTCTTCATGATGATGGCACCAATGAACCAGAAACTGTAGATATTCTTGGACTTGGACTAAGCCCCTCTATTTGTAACTGGATACTAGACTTCTTAACAGACAGACCACAGTCCGTGAAGATCCACAACTTCTCCTCCTCCACCATAACCCTCAGCACTGGCTCTCCTCAGGGATGTGTGCTGAGCCCCCTTCTGTTCACTCTGCTCACATATGATTGTACAGCCACACTTCCAGGCTGTCATATTGTTAAGTTTGCAGATGATACAGCGGTGGTGGGATGCATCACAAACAATGATGAGTCCAGCTACAGACAGGAGGTGGAACACCTGGAGAGCTGGTGCAAAGAGAATAATCTTCACATGAATGTGAAGAAGACAAAGGAGATGATTGTGGACTTCAGAAGGAACAAACACACCCATGCCCCACTGATAATAGGTGGGTCTGCAGTGGAAGTGGTCTCCAGCTACAAATACTTGGGTGTACACATGAATGATAACCTCAGCTGGAGCAACAACACCACCAGCCTGATCAAGAAAGGTCATC
Organism: Garcialebias charrua; assembly: GCA_038048925.1. Taxonomy (NCBI): domain Eukaryota; kingdom Metazoa; phylum Chordata; class Actinopteri; order Cyprinodontiformes; family Rivulidae; genus Garcialebias; species Garcialebias charrua. The sequence continues at coordinate 10,234 of JBBPBX010086134.1, read as the reverse complement.
AGAGACTCTACTTCCTCAGACGGCTGAGACGAGCTGGTCTGAGCAGCCCAGTTCTCACCTCCTTCTACAGGTGTGCAGTGGAGAGCATCCTGTGCTCCAGCATCAACGTGTGGCATGGAGGCTGCACAGTTGAAGAGAGGAAAGCTCTGCAGAGAGTGGTGAAGGCTGCACAGAAGTCTGTTGGAGTCAGTCTCCCCACCATCACAGACATTTACACCTCCAGATGCAGGAAAAGAGCCACCTGTATCATGAAAGACCTCACTCATCCAGCACACTCACTCTTTGCCCCACTCCCCTCAGGACGGAGGTTGAGGAGCATCAAGTGTAGAACCACTAGACTGAGGAACAGCTTCTACCCTGAGGCTGTTAGACTCATGAATAAATAAAAATAAAATTAAAATAAACACTGCAAAATATCACATCATGCTGATGCTGATATGTTTTCTTGTTGCTGTGTTCATCTGTGTTCATCTGTGACCATCTGCTCATACAAACTCATGTTCGTGCTGCTGTTTATTCCCACTATATTAGGCTTAGTGTATTACTAGTTGATGTTTTTCTTAGTTAGTTCTCGATGTTATTACTGTTTTTCTCTTTCATTTGTTGTTGGATGTAACTGGGACCTCGTGTACATAATCTCGTTTTCATCTCATGTACCACATGCTGTGCAAATGACAATAAAGACTCTCTGACTCTGACTCTGACTCTGATATTCCTGTAAATGGGTCCTTTTCAGATGATGATTATGGCAGTATTCATTCAGACCATCATGCCAATCATTGTTATGATTTTCCCTCTGAATTGGATGTTCACATTTCACATAACTCTGAACTTGAACCAGATCGCTCAATTGTTCTTCCTTGGATACTGACGGTGAACAAGCCACCTATCAACATTTGCTGGGATGGATGTTTTTTTAATTATTTATTAATCCAGTTATAGGGGAGACCCCAGCAAGGCACTGTGCATTTTCCAGATTGCCTTTGCATATGACTAATTACTCTTTTTTGTTTTTGTTTGTTTTTTTGCAAATGCAGATGGAATCATGAATGGGGATTCTGCGGCAAGAGAGGATTTTATAAGGACTCATGCTGCAGAGCATTTAAAACATGCAAAAAGGGTAGAGGACATGCGCTCACACTGGACAATTAAAACGTGTCACAAAGAAGTGGAGGTGGGGCTTTCACACTGGACATTTAATGCACCACAAAGAAGTGGACACTGGACATTTAATGCACCACAAAGAAGTGGAGGTGAGGCTTTCACACTGGACATTTAATGCACCACAAAGAAGTGGACACTGGACATTTAATGCACCACAAGAAGTGGAGGTGGAGGGTCACACAGGACATTTAAAATGTGCCACAAAGAAGTGGAGGACACGGGCTCACACAGAACTGAGGAACACATTTTTTGGGGGGAGAGATGCAAATACAGGTGCTGGTCATAAAATTAGAATATGAAAAAGTTTATTTATTTCAGTAATTCCATTCAAAAAGTAAAACTTGTATATTATATTCATTCACACAGACTGATATATTTAAAAAAAAATTCTTAATGTTGATGATTATAACTGACAACTAATGAAAAGCCCAAATTCATTACCGGTAACAGAAAATTACATTACTTGAGATAAAAAATTAAAAAAAGGATTTTTATAGATGTTGGCCAACTGAAAAGTATGAACATGGTACCATGGTCCTTGCAAAAGGACCCCCAACTAAGTATTCAAAGATGTACATATTGTACATTTCATGTTCATAGTTCTCAGTTGGCCAACATTTATAAACATTTTTTTTAATTAATCTCAAGTAATAGTCTAATTTTCTGAGGTACTAAATTTAGGGTTGTCATTAGTTGTTGGTTTTAATTATCAGCATTAAAAGAAATAAACTTGAAATCAGTTTAATGAAAGTTTCACTTTTTGAATGGAATTACTGAAATAAATCAACTTATTTAAAATATTATGACCAGCACACTTTTTAAACATATTTGTGGTGGGACTGTAATTTTATATAGCTTTCATATTTCTCGTGTTACTGCCAGTGTTGCAGCTATAAATCCAAAAGAAAAATGAAGGCATGTTAATAAAAAACAAAAACAAATTAATGTTAAGTACAGACCAAAGCTATGTGAGCTGTGTACTTTTAGATTTGTTTGTGTACTGGTACATTTTGTTTTGCCACCAGTTGATAAGCTCCCTCCAATGTAATTCTAAAGCTTTTGTTTTTTTAAAGGTACCAAAGGTGGACTTTTCCATTTTATGTGTTATGCTGTTCTGTTAATCCTTTAATTTATGTTAAAGAGGATAAAGGAAAAATGTAAGGAGTGATTTGTAAACCTTAAACCAACGGTTTCCACCATGTTTCCTGCTGCACAATGGATGGTCAAATGTGGTTCCTAGCTTTGTTTGCCTCAACGCAGTTTTGAAGTAGATGCATTATATTTTTCATATGCATAGCATGTACAGATTCTTTTTGTACCTATTTTTGTACCTATTTTGTTACAACTGATGCCAGTTATGCATTTTTTTATTCATATACGGATTTGTTTTATATTATGATACTGATGCCTTTATGTGTAATAAACTGATTCTTTTATCATAACTTTCGACTCTGTTATTTTTAATGTTAGTACTGTAGAATTAATTCATAGCCAAGAGTTATTTGCACAACTACATATCATCATGATTCCACTAATAAATCTCAATTTAAAACTGTGGATTGGGAACTTGAAAAGTTTGTGTTGTCTGAACGTTGAAGGGACAGTTTCTGAACGTTCAGGGGACGTTGTCTGAACGTTCGGGGGACAGTTTCTGAACATTCAGGGGACGTTCTCTGAACGTTTTATGGAGTTTCATTTGGACGTTCAGTGAACGTTTTCTGCAAACGTTCAGAGGACGTTGATGACAACGTTCAGAGGACGTTGTCTGAACGTTCAGGGGACAGTTTCTGAACATTCAGGGGACGTTCTCTGAACGTTCGGGGGACAGTTTCTGAACATTCAGGGGACGTTCTCTGAACGTTTTATGGAGTTTCATTTGGACGTTCAGTGAACGTTTTCTGCAAACGTTCAGAGGACGTTGATGACAACGTTCACAGGACGTTGTCTGAACGTTCAATGTTAGCTGGGAGACAGACCTCGGTTGGGTAAATAAAGTTAAAAATCAACAATGACATGTATATTGGATAAGTAATGGTTAGAAACATCTGCAATGGTCAAGTTTCTTGATGACATTTTCTACTACGGTTGACATAAAGGATCCAGGAGAGATGAATGTTGATAGTTTCAGATCTTTCTGTAAGTTGTTCCAGGCTGAGGGGACGGCGAAGCTGAATGCTCTTTTTCCTAGTTCAGTTCTGACAGGAGGAACTGACAGGAGGACTAAATCGTTAGAGCGCAGGGAGTAATGACTGTGTGATGTTTGTATTAAGGAGGTGAGGTATGACGGGACTAGGTTTAGGAGGGTCTTGTAGATGAAGGATATCCAGTGAGTGTATCTGCGAGTGCTGAGAGATGACCAGCCAGATTTTACGTAAAGCTCACAGTGATGAGTGCGATAACTGGAGTCAGTAATGAACCGAAGGGCACCGTGGTAAATGGAGTCTAAGGACTGTAGGTATTTTGATGCAGCACTCATGTACAGCACGTCACCATAATCTAGTATTGGCATGAATGTTGCAGCTACTAATGTTCTCCTGGCTTTGCATGAGAAGCAGGATTTGTTTCTGAAGAAGAAACCTAGCTTCAGTTTGAGTTTAGTGGCCATTTTGGAGATGTGGGTTTTAAAAGACAGTTCAGTGTCAATGTTGAAACCTAGATATTTGTAGGTGGAGACCATTTCTATTTGTTTTCCCTCTTGGGTTCCAATTTGAGGTGGGTTCTCTGGTTGCTGCTTTCTGTTGGCAAGAACCATGAACTTGCTTTTGTCGGCATTTAGGACCAGTCTAAGTTTTTGCAGCCGTGACTGAATAATATTAAAAGCGTCCTGAAGAGAGGTGAAAGCTTGGCTGAGGGAGGAAGAACAGCAATAGATGATGGTGTCATCTGCGTAATAATGGTGGGAGGCATTTGACAGATCACTGCAAAGATCGTTGATGTATAGGGAGAAAAGAATGGGACCCAAGACAGAACCCTGTGGCACCCCTTTCACAACATCTAAGAAAGTAGAGGAGGATCCGGCTACATGAACAGACTGCGTTCTGTCAGTTAGGTAGTTGGTGAACCAGGAGACTGCAAGTTTTGATAGACCAGAGTGTTCCAGGATGTTTGTCAATAGTCTGTGATCAACTGTATCAAATGCCTTGGACAGGTCTATAAATAGGGCAACACAGAATTGTTTGCAGTCCAGGGCATGTATGATGTCATTTAATACTTTGAGAACTGTAGTGACGGTGCTGTGTTGTTTTCTGAATCCTGACTGGAATTGTGATAGAATATGGTTTGCTTGTAGGAAATCAGTTAGCTGATCACAGACAAGTCTTTCGAACAGTTTGGCAAGAATGCATAATTTTGAAATTGGTCTGTAGTTGTTGACATTTGTTGGTTCACCCCCTTTTAGCAGAGGGAGAACAAAAGCTGATTTCCAGATTTTGGGTATTTTATTTGTGTTGAGACTGAGATTGAAAATATGGGAAAGAGGTTCAGCAATGAAATCTGCAGCTAGTTTTAGGAAAAGTGGTTCTATGTTGTCAGGTCCTGCTGCTTTGCGTGTGTCGAGAGTTTTTAGAGCATTTAGAACTTCAGCGGGAGATACTGATTCGAAGTCAAAGCGATTTGTGACCTGTTTGTCCAGCACATGTGGAGCTGGGGGTGGATTTGCATCAGTTTGGTCAGCAGATAACATTTCAGGATGTGTAGATTCAAACAGGGAGCCAGAGGATATAAAGTGTTCATTAAAACAGTTCAGAATTGATAATTTGTCAGACAGAATACCTGTGCTGGTCATGATGGAGCTGGGTAAATCAGTGGATGTTGTCTGACCAGAATTTGATTTTACTGTTTGCCAAAACCTTTTTGGATCATTTAGATTTTTGGTGGATTCGTCCAGGTAGTAATTTGATTTTGCATTTCTAATTAGGGTTGTGCATTTGTTCCTAAGCTGCCGGAAACTGAGCCAGTCATGATCGTTTTTTGATTTTCTGGCCTTAGCCCAGGCAGCATCTCTTTCTTTGAGCAGATTTCCTATCTCAGGGGAAAACCAAGGATTTTTACGTCCCTTTATTCTGTATTTACGGTATGGAGCATGTGTGTTGATTATGTTTTGAAAACGCTCATAGAAGTAAGCCACTGCAAGATCTGAATCTTCACACTCAGGAGTCTAAGGACTCGATTAACTCAACTCCTGCACGTCTCGGCAAAATGCAGCTAAGTCCACGAGTTAACAAACCCACTGCCATAAAAACTGCTGAATTCCTGGAAACACTGCTGAGTCACATGAGTCAGGTCCCTGATTTGGGTTAAAGACTCACAAGAAAACTCGGATGTATATTTACATACAACATTTTTGTTGCTGTTTTTAAATCCAGTTTCTTCCAACCAAGACTCATTGCCAAGGTGAAGTCTTGTCTCTCTTTCAGAGACCTTGAAAAGGTGATTCACACTTTTATTTCCTCTCGCTTGGACTATTGTAATTCACTGCATGTTGGTTTCTTTAAATGGTCAGAGTCAGAGTTTCTTTCTTGTTCCACTGTAGCGATATTGTGTACACAGGGTCCCAGTTGCATCCCACAATAAAATGCAAAAGAAAAACTGTAATAAGATCTAAGATATGAACTAAGAAAAACATCAACTAAAAGTACATGAGCACTGATAGCATAAAAACAATACACCGAACAGCAGCACGAACATCTGTGCGTGCAAATTGTACTTAAGTATAAGTAAAATTACACACTTGAAAAAAATACTCATGAAAGTACAAGTACCCAAAAAATTATACTTAATTACAATAACGTGAGTATTTGTAATTCATTACTTCCACCCCTGGTAATAAATATAATAAAGAATGTAAAACAATGTACAATGATACTAATTATTTTAAAAGGCTGCCAAGTTAGCCATGCATAAATTAACAAATTTAGATTTGATTTGTTCAATAATAACTACTTTGTAATACCCTGATGCATGCTCAATAATCCAGGTTGAAAAATCTAAAAAAGCTAAGTCTGGTCCTCTGGACATTCAAAAAATGAAACAAAAAAACCAAAAAATTTGTAGAAACGTTTCGTCTCCTTGATCATGTGAGCAGCTGGATTCGGCTGTCATCAGCCAACTGGTTGATCCACTGTGAGAGGGTGCTATTTATAAGACTGAGCTGAATACAGCAGCTCAGACTGAGGAAGTCTTTCGGACGAAAGACGAAACGTTTCTACAAATTTTTTTGCTTTGTTTTGTTTTTTGAATGTCCAGAGGACCAGACTTACACTGTAGCTTTTTTAGATACAGTACTTTGTAAAAGTTGGAGGGTTTGATCTCAAAGACACAGAAAGGAACCAGGAAAGAGTCCGAGCCACACATACACTAAGTCCAGATGTTGACAGAGTTCTTTTGGCTTGCTGAATGTGTTGCTCCTCAAGGTGCTCCCCTGCTTCTTCAAGATGTTTGGGGAAGTTGTTGAGTGCTGATGATGAATGAGACGCTTATGTCCTCTGACAAGGCAGGGTGTCTTCTACACAACTGGCCCCTTTTCCCAGTTCAGAATAAGTTTAAATACATTTGAGTTTTTGTTTTTTCAGAATCCAACAAGCTACTTGAACTGACTCGAGGACGTAACGAGTTGGGACTGAGAGGCCAACAACGTTTCCTCATGTTAGAGAGGTTGAGTTGAGCTCCACCACTGAGGGACAGAAGAGGGACAGAGAAGCTGAGTCTACAGAGAAGTTCCCTTCTGGAAATACACAGGTACACCTACATCTGGAGCTGCCGTTCTGTTCGTTTGTCTCTCCTTCCTGTCCTCTCAAACCCAGTCAGTCAAAGCAGATGGCCGCTTGTCCTGAGCCTGGTTCTGCTGGAGGTTTCTTCCTGTTAAGAGTTTTTCCACTGCTGCCCCTTGTGCTTGCTCAGGATGGGAGACTATGACGAAGTGAAGATTCAACATGTCTGCTGCTTCCTTAGATAGATAACTTTACTAATTGGCTTTTCTATGTTTGTGAATGTTTCTGTAAAGTGTCCTGAGACAACTTGGTTGTGATTTGGCACTATATAAATAAAGTGAACTGAAACTGAAAAATATTTGTGAACTCAAGCTCAAGTCAATGCTTGAGTTGTAAAGTTAGTCGTTTTAATCAAACCTCATAAATGAGGTCCTGCAAGATGTGTTAACCCTCAGATCACGTGTTGAAATTGACTCTCAGCTACTACCACACCAGACTTTGCTCCATATCTGTGAAACGGACTGAGCTATAGACATTTTTTATACTGGACATTACTGTATACTGGACAATAGGAAGCCTGAATTGGGTCAACTTCAAAAGATGTAGATGTACATATAATAATAATAAAAATAAAAGTGCATTTTATTTGTTAGTGCCTTTCAGGTCACTTCAAGGACACTTTACACCACCCCCAAAAAACACAGTGCAAAATCACAAAATAAAAGCACAGGCTGATAAATAAGAACAAGTTGAAATGGGAGTGACATTTACAGAAAAGATTTAGGGCCACGGTGGTAAAATGTATTTGTTTAGTAGTATTTTTTTCCCTCGGAGCAGAATTCATACTTTAATCTCAGAATTCAGAAAATAAGTGTCAAAATTCTGACTTTAACCTTTTAAATTATATGAAATCTCTTAAATTATATGAAATCTCATCGGTAAGTGTAACATTTGAAAATTACCAAATGTTCAGAAATGAGGGGGGTTTGGTGATGCGGGCAGCAGAGTTTAAACCCCTTGATGCTTTCTGAGGGATTTAGAGGTGAGGAGAGAAATATATTATTGAAAATGTAATAACAAATGTGGAGGGAGCAGCATAGTCGATTACTAAATATGCAGACGAGGTGATGTGAGCTGTTGAGTGTAGCACGCAGATCTAACGATTAATTAATCCGAATTTAACTAAAAACAGTCAAGTTTATGAGATATTTTACTAACAAACAGCTGATTCCATTAGATACTGGCAAAGTTCTATAAACAGATCTGTTTGAGCTCGGAGCATCTTTTGGATACGAAGCTCAGCAACTACCACACACATCTGTAAATTTGGCTGTTAGGTGCCTGCTAGTCTCTAATGGTGGCAGCCATTTTGAATAGGTTTGTTGCTGAGAGTTAATTCGTTGGAGATGAACAGCCAATGAAAACTTCCTGAACGTTTAATGAAAGTTCATTCTGTGATTCATGAGATATTTTGCTAAAAGTCAGACAGAAAAAAAGAGTCGTCAGTCTGTCCTCCTGTGATTCTGTTGTAACTCTTTCATTTTACCACTAGAGGGAGACAGAGGACCCTGTTCAACACAGTAACTGAACCAGACCAAAAAAAAAAAAGACAAAGTTCACATGACCCTTAGGTACAACAACTGATCAGCATTAAAACACAGCAGAGTGTAAAGACAAGGTCAATATTTCTGTAGCCAACAGGAGCTGGACGAAGATCTCTGCTCTTAATCCGTCTTCTTTGCGGCCGTAGACCTGCAGGTGCAGCAGAGGGCCTGAGACAGCAGGACAAAGCTGAGACATGAGAACAGTGCGTGGGACAGAACGACAAGAGATCCTCTGTGACCCTGCAAGAAACAAGTTTCAAACAATTCAGGCAGATAAAAGCAGCTGTTAAAATGTGCAGCTTTGGTTCTGCCTGCAGACCTGTAGACCAACAAGAGCAACGCTTAGCGAGCCTGTCCAATTCAGGAACAAGGACAGGGTGGACAGTTGACCCGTGTGTCCATTCCAGTAGTTTGTTACAGCCTGTACCAGCTGGAAAGAACAAAAAAAACACATGATGCATGTTCACTGATGGTCACGCTGATCAAGAACCAGCCCAGAAATGTGCTCCCGTATTGAAGATGATGTCCACCTTGCTTGCAATGAAAGCTGCAGTGATGGAGGCGTGCATCAATGATACGACTGCTGCAGCTGCATACAGACCCAGGAGGAGCATCACACCCCCGAAACCAAGGAGGAGCAGCAGTCCTGACAAAAAGCAGCACAACAAAATCAAGTTCAAGGTTCTTTATCATCATTCGCATCACGTGGGGTACGTGAGGTGGAACGAAATTGTGTACTCAAGGTCCAAGTTACACACTAAAATAGCAAAAATATAAAGTATAAGAAAGAAACAATATATAAGGATCTAAGATATGTGCTAAACAAATGCTAAACTGTATGCTAAAAGATCTATACGCTAAACACTTAATAATGTAAAATAATACTGTATAATAAACAGCAGCCCATGAGTCTGTGGTGAGTTGATGGGTATGAATGAACATAGCAGCATGAGATAGTCAGCAGCATGAAAAATCATTTAAAATGGGAACTTTCCACAATTTGTTTAAGATTTTCCCTTGACAGACAAGAAAAACAATGTATTAGCTTTTTTGATGAATCACATTTTCTATTCTTGAAGCCATGAAACAGAAGAAAACATGTATATGGAGCTGAAGTGATTTCTGGTTTTGTAATGCAAAAAAAAAACTTTTAAGTAAAAACTTTTAAGCTTAAAAAAAAGCATTAAAAATAAATTCTCCCAGTGAATATCTTTAAGAGAACAGATCACATATTTTCAGAGAATAATATATATTTCACATGACAAAAGGCAAATTTGCACGCACATTAAAAAAAAAATTATTTAGTTTATTTTTCTTAAAGATAATATGTCATAAGAACAAAACAAAAAACTACCTTGTTTCAGAATGATTACAGCACAGTGAGGCATGAAGCTGAGTGAGTTTTACAACATTTTCATCCAACGGGTAATACTTCACAGTTTACTACTAAAGTTTACATTTAAGAAAGCCATAAGGGGAGGGTGGCACAGAGGTTAGAGCAGGCGAGCCTGTGATCAGAAGGTTGCTGGTGCTGGTTCAACCCCCCCAGATCAACAATATTTTAAAAAAAAAAAAGTGGATGTGAAAGATGAAGCACCAACATCTGCCTCCACTCTCATTCGCCCCACTCTGGGCCCTTGAGCAAGGCCCTTAAGCCTCATGTCTGTTCCTCTGGGTGCCCTATATATGCTTGGTGGTCTGTGGTTCTGACCGGAAGGGCTCAAGGACTCATTTACAAGAATATACGAGAGACTTGTT
>JBBPBX010086133.1:0-14960 GCA_038048925.1 Garcialebias charrua | reverse complement strand
CAGAACCCCTGAATAGACCTTACCAGGGAGGCTTAAGAGTGTGATCCCCCTATAGTTGGAACACACCCTACGGTCCCCCTTTTTGAATAGGGGAACCACCACCCCAGTCTGCCAATCCAAGGGAACTGCCCCCGATGTCCACGCGATATTGCAGAGTCGCGTAAGCCAACACAACCCCACAACATCCAGAGCCCTAAGGAACTCCGGGCGAATCTCATCCACCCCCGGAGCCTTGCCACCGCGGAGCTTTTTAACCACCTCGGCGACCTCAGCACCAGAGATCGGAGAACCCGACCCAAAGTCCCCAGGCTCTGCTTCCTCAGTGGAAGACGTGCCAGTAGGATTGAGGAGGTCTTCGAAGTATTCCGCCCACCGACTCACAACATCCCGAGTTGAGGTCAGCAGCACGCCACCTCCACCATAAATGGTGTTGGTCTCGTACCTCTTTCCCCCCCTGAGACGCCGGATGGTGGACCAGAATCGCCTCGAAGCCGTACGGAAGTCATTCTCCATGGCCTCTCCGAACTCCTCCCACGCCCGAGTTTTTGCCTCAGCAACCACCCGAGCCGCATGCCGCTTGGACTGCCGGTACCTATCAGCTGCTTCCGGGGTCCCACAAGCCAAAAAGGCCCAATAGGACTCCTTCTTCAGCCTGACAGCATCCCTCACTGCCGGTGTCCACCACCGGGTTCGAGGGTTGCCACCACGACAGGCACCAACAACCTTGCGGCCACAGCTCCGATAAGCTGCCTCGACAATAGAGGCGCGGAACACGGCCCACTCGGACTCCATGTCCCCCGCCTCCCTCGGAACGTGTTCAAAGCTCTCCCGGAGGTGGGAGTTAAAGCTCCGTCTTACGGGAGACTCTGCCAGACGTTCCCAGCAGACCCTCACAATACGTTTGGGTCTGCCAGGTCTGACCGGCATCCTCCCCCACCATCGGAGCCAACTCACCACCAGGTAGTGGTCAGTTGACAGCTCCGCCCCTCTCTTCACCCGAGTGTCCAAGACATGCGGCCGCAGATCAGATGAGACGACAACAAAGTCGATCATCGAACTGCGACCTAGGGTGTCCTGGTGCCAAGAGCACATATGGACACCCTTATGCTTAAACATGGTGTTCGTTATGGACAATCCATGACGAGCACAGAAGTCCAATAACAGAACACCACTCTGGTTCAGATCAGGGGGGCCGTTCCTCCCAACCACACCCCTCCAGGTCTCACTGTCATTGCCCACGTGAGCGTTGAAGTCCCCCAGTAGAACAAGGGAGTCCCCAGGAGGCGCACTCTCCAATACCCCCTCCAAGGACTCCAAAAAGGGTGGGTAGTCTGAGCTGCCGTTTGGTGCATAGGCACAAACAACAGTCAGAGCCCGTCCCCCCACACGTAGGCGAAGGGAGGCTACCCTCTCGTTCACCGGGGTGAACCCCAACGTACAGGCACCAAGATGGGGGGCAACCAGTATGCCCACTCCTGCTCGGCGCCTCTCACCAGGGGCAACTCCAGAGTGGAAGAGTGTCCAACCCCTCTCAAGGAAACTGGTTCCAGAGCCAGAGCCATGCGTTGAGGTGAGTCCGACTATTTCTAGTCGGAACTCTCAACCTCACACACTAGCTCAGGCTCCTTCCCCACCAGAGAGGTGACATTCCATGTCCCAATGGCCAGCTTCTGTAGCCGAGGATCAGACCGCCAGGGTCCCCGCCCTCGGCCACCACCCATCTCACATTGCACCCGACCCCTTTGGCCCCTCCCACAGGTGGTGAGCCCATGGGAATAATAATAATAATGAATTCAATTTATAACGCACTTTTCATTAATGAACATCTCAAAGTGCTAGTGTTAAGGAGAAAGAACCCAAGTAACAGGTTATCTGTGAAATAAAATTGGTAAAATCAGTGATGGGGAAGGAAAAGTGGAAATGAAAACTGTGAGAATAGAGATGGATGTTATTCCAAGAGGAATGTGAAGGAAAGGGGAATAAAAGTCATGAAGTAAATGGTCTGTACTTATAAAGTGCCTTTCTATCTGATGAAGATACTCAAAGCTCTTTACAACACAATCTGTGCCTCATTTACCCATTCATACAGCACTCTACTAGATCTTCACAAAGCTATTTGAGCAAATCATTCTAAAGAGACTAATTGGTGCTTTAGATAACACCCATACACCAATGGGACACACATCGGAGGCAATGAAGGGTTCAGTGTCTTGCCCAGGGACACTTTGGCATGTGAGTGCTGGTGTATTTGAACCCCCAACTCTTGCACTGGAGGACAACTGCTTTAACCACTCAGCCACAGCCGCCCCAAGTAGAAGAAACTGTGGTGGCACCAAGTTAAGAAGAAACCTGTAAATTATTTTGTTTTGATAATTACATGCAGTTTGACAAAACTGTCTAAAACTTGTTCTTATTTTTTGTACAATTGGTTGGCACGGTGTAGTTTTGTGTTGTGAAAGCTACGAGGTCATATGCAGTTCAGTGTCATCATTGCTTAGCACAATGGCATATTGTGTTACAAAATCAAAACTAAACAAAATAAAACAGAAGTGCACCCCTAAAGACATTCATTGTGATCAATTGCGTCACATTAATATCTTAGCCATAGTAGTGAGTTTAAAAACAGGATGATGCCAACATGGACTAGTTGAATGAGGATTCTGTCTCTAAAATAGTTACTGAATCAAGTGTTAACATAACATGTTAAAATACACCAGACTACAGGAAATGGGATCTACTTTGTTCAAAATATGTGCTGTTTTATTACATAATGTTCTTTGTCATGTACTTTTGTGCATTTCATTCATGTTTAATGCAGTGTATAGACCATCCATCCATCTTCTTCCGCTTATCCGGGGTCGGGTCGCGGGGATAGCAGCCTAAGTAGGGAGGCCCAGACTTCCCTCTCCCCAGCCACTTGGAGCAGCTCCTCCGGGGGAATCCCAAGGCGTTCCCAGGCCAGCCGAGAAACATAGTCCCTCCAGCGCGTCCTGGGTCTTCCTCTGGGTCTCCTCCCGGTGGGACATGCCCGGAACACCTCACCAGGGAGGCGTCCAGGAGGCATCCTAACCAGATGCCCGAGCCACCTCAACTGGCTCCTCTCGATGTGGAGAAGCAGCGGCTCTACTCCGAGTCCCTCCCGGATGACTGAGCTTCTCACCCTATCTCTAAGGGAGAGTCCAGCCACCCTGCGGAGAAAACTCATTTCAGCCGCTTGTATCCGAGATCTTGTTCTTTCGGTCATAACCCAAAGCTCATGACCATAGATGAGGGTGGGAACGTAGATCGATCGGTAAATTGAGAGCTTTGCCTTTTGACTCAGCTCTCTCTTCACCACGACAGACCGGTACAGCGCCCGCTTCACTGCGGACGCTGCACCTATCCGCCTATCGATCTCACGCTCCAGTTTTCCCTCATTCGTGAACAAGATCCCGAGATACTTAAACTCCTCCACTTGGGGCAGGACCTCCTCCCCGACCCGGAGAGGGCATGCTACCCTTTTCCGGCTCAAGACCATGGCCTCGGATTTGGAGGAACTGATCCTCATCCCGGCCGCATCACACTCGGCTGCAAACCGCTCCAGTGAAAGTTGTAAATCACGAACTGATGAAGCCAGTAGGACCACATCATCTGCAAAAAACAGAGAAGCGATTCTAAGGTCACCAAAACGGATCCTCTCAACACCTTGGCTGCGCCTAGAAATTCTGTCCATAAAAGTTATGAACAGAATCGGTGACAAAGGGCAACCTTGGCGGAGTCCAACTCTCACCGGAAACGAGCCTGACTTACTGCCGGCAATGCGGACCAAGCTCTGACACCGGTCGTACAGGGACCTAACAGCCCTTATCAAAGGGCCTGGTACCCCATACTCCCGGAGTACCCCCCACAGAACCCCCCGAGGGACGCGGTCGAATGCCTTCTCCAAGTCCACAAAGCACATGTAAACTGGTTGGGCAAACTCCCACGCACCCTCCAGGACCCTGTTGAGGGTGTAGAGCTGGTCCAGTGTTCCACGACCAGCACGAAAACCACACTGCTCCTCCTGAATCCGAGGTTCGACTATCCGACGGACCCTCCTCTCCAGAACCCCTGAATAGACCTTACCAGGGAGGCTTAAGAGTGTGATCCCCCTATAGTTGGAACACACCCTACGGTCCCCCTTTTTGAATAGGGGAACCACCACCCCAGTCTGCCAATCCAAGGGAACTGCCCCCGATGTCCACGCGATATTGCAGAGTCGCGTAAGCCAACACAACCCTACAACATCCAGAGCCCTAAGGAACTCCGGGCGAATCTCATCCACCCCCGGAGCCTTGCCACCGCGGAGCTTTTTAACCACCTCGGCGACCTCAGCACCAGAGATCGGAGAACCCGACCCAAAGTCCCCAGGCTCCGCTTCCTCAGTGGAAGACGTGCCAGTAGGATTGAGGAGGTCTTCGAAGTATTCCGCCCACCGACTCACAACATCCCGAGTTGAGGTCAGCAGCACGCCACCCCCACCATAAATGGTGTTGGTCGCGTACCTCTTTCCCCCCCTGAGACGCCGGATGGTGGACCAGAATCGCCTCGAAGCCGTACGGAAGTCATTCTCCATGGCCTCTCCGAACTCCTCCCACGCCCGAGTTTTTGCCTCAGCAACCACCCGAGCCGCATGCCGCTTGGACTGCCGGTACCTATCAGCTGCTTCCGGGGTCCCACAAGCCAAAAAGGCCCAATAGGACTCCTTCTTCAGCCTGACAGCATCCCTCACTGCCGGTGTCCACCACCGGGTTCGAGGGTTGCCACCACGACAGGCACCAACAACCTTGCGGCCACAGCTCCGATAAGCTGCCTCGACAATAGAGGCGCGGAACACGGCCCACTCGGACTCCATGTCCCCCGCCTCCCTCGGAACGTGTTCAAAGCTCTCCCGGAGGTGGGAGTTAAAGCTCCGTCTTACGGGAGACTCTGCCAGACGTTCCCAGCAGACCCTCACAATACGTTTGGGTCTGCCAGGTCTGACCGGCATCCTCCCCCACCATCGGAGCCAACTCACCACCAGGTAGTGGTCAGTTGACAGCTCCGCCCCTCTCTTCACCCGAGTGTCCAAGACATGCGGCCGCAGATCAGATGAGACGACAACAAAGTCGATCATCGAACTGCGACCTAGGGTGTCCTGGTGCCAAGAGCACATATGGACACCCTTATGCTTAAACATGGTGTTCGTTATGGACAATCCATGACGAGCACAGAAGTCCAATAACAGAACACCACTCTGGTTCAGATCAGGGGGGCCGTTCCTCCCAACCACACCCCTCCAGGTCTCACTGTCATTGCCCACGTGAGCGTTGAAGTCCCCCAGTAGAACAAGGGAGTCCCCAGGAGGCGCACTCTCCAATACCCCCTCCAAGGACTCCAAAAAGGGTGGGTAGTCTGAGCTGCCGTTTGGTGCATAGGCACAAACAACAGTCAGAGCCCGTCCCCCCACACGTAGGCGAAGGGAGGCTACCCTCTCGTTCACCGGGGTGAACCCCAACGTACAGGCACCAAGATGGGGGGCAACCAGTATGCCCACTCCTGCTCGGCGCCTCTCACCAGGGGCAACTCCAGAGTGGAAGAGTGTCCAACCCCTCTCAAGGAAACTGGTTCCAGAGCCAGAGCCATGCGTTGAGGTGAGTCCGACTATTTCTAGTCGGAACCTCTCAACCTCACACACTAGCTCAGGCTCCTTCCCCACCAGAGAGGTGACATTCCATGTCCCAATGGCCAGCTTCTGTAGCCGAGGATCAGACCGCCAGGGTCCCCGCCCTCGGCCACCACCCATCTCACATTGCACCCGACCCCTTTGGCCCCTCCCACAGGTGGTGAGCCCATGGGAAGGGGGACCCACGTCTCCTCTTCGGGCTGTGCCCGGCCGGGCTCCATGGGTAAAAGCCCGGCCACCAGGCGCTCGCCAGCGTGCCCCACCTCCGGGCCTGGCTCCAGAGTGGGGCCCCGGTGACCCGCGTCCGGGCGAGGGAAAACTTAGTCCATTTATTTCACTCATCATAGGGGCAGTGTGTAGACCAGTATTGAAAACTGTCTATTTTGCTACTGTTTGCGAGTAATTTTGAGAGTTGAAGTAAATATATTTTTGACATTATGAGAAATAAAATGGCGCTGGCTTGTGAAAGACGCTAATCCAACATTCTCTTCACTGATCCACAGCCAGTGCACCACAGGTCCACAGCTCTTCTTAGCCTGTGAATCACATGGTACTGGCCCAGATAACCCTAGGTCTGATGCTGGTTACATTTGTGCTGCTGTTGATCGGCGCATTGTTTTTGCACTATTAAGTGTTTAGTGTATTTTTAGTTTAGTGTATTTCTTAGTTCGTACCTTATATCTTATAAATGTTTTTCTTTTACATTTTATACTTTTGTTGGATCTAGTTAGGACCCTGTGTACACAGTTTCGTTCCACCACATGTACTACATGCGAAGCGAATTACAATAAAGTACTTTGACCTTAAATTTTCTGGTGGAGGACACCCAGACCTCCTCCACCACCACCAGTAGCCGTGTTTCCATCAAGGTTTCTAGCTGCGCATTTTGAAGTATCGCAGCAGAAAAGCTTAATGGAAACGGCAAAATCCGTATTTACTTCCTCAAATTCGCCAAAAAGTTTATACGCTCGCTTGAGGTGGTTTTTGGGATCTTCGAAAATGAGCAGATGCGCACAACGACAGATGGAAACAGATTTGCCGACTCGGTTCTGCCGTAGCGAACATTCACGTCACGTGACGTTCAGCTGTTTCCGCTCCGGACAACATGTAACATCGCTAAAACTAGTTTGCATGACAGAATAAATACAACTTGCCCGATAGCAACACGTACCTGAAATATTCTCTCCATTTTGACGAGATGTGTGGCCGGGTTCTGTTTTCAACCGCTACTTCCTGTTTACTGTAGACATGCGCAGTGCTGACGTCTGACGTAATGACGCTGACGTCTGACGTAATGACGCTGTGCGTGGCTTGGTAGATGCGCTACAAGCCAGCAGATGGAAACACTTCTGCTTCGCATTAATTTGTATTTACATATTTGCGAGATTTCAAAAATTAGCTCAAAAATCGAAATGAAAATGGATGGAAACACAGCTAGTGTGTCCCCCCCATTACACATGCTTCTGATACCCCTGACTGATGTCAGCTTGCTGTTTTCACTTTGATTGCATCACAATGAACAGAGCACATTTTTGGACTCTTAATGATCTAAAGTTCATTTTCACCCCATAATCAAATTATAAACTTCTGCCAGCTGTTGTTAAAAAAAAACTTTTTTAATGAGTTCTAAGATCCTGGCAAATCTTTATCAATAGAGTGACTCATTACGTTGTGGCTTACAAACTGAACACAACGCAGCATGTATTAGGAACATTTTTAATTTGTTTACTGAACTGAATGAGCCAAAAATGAGGGTTGAGTTTTACACAAACTCAGATTTCAGCATGTTAATGAACAGACTCAGCTGCCACATTTAATTGCTCCTGGTAATTTTCTATTTCCGTTTCTTCTCCAGAGTTCAACATTTTGATTATAATTTGTAGTAAAATAAAGTCTAACCAGCTGGCTAAAGCCATAGACAAGGCAGAGCTGCTTGTACAGCACAGTGCTCAAAACATACAACAAAACATCTTCCCATTCTACGATGGATAAAGTATAGACAAATTATCCACAGCTCCATCTCTTACTTGTGTTTCTCCTAATGGAGAACCTTTCGGATCTTCGGCGCCTTCACAGAATATTCAGCACAAATGAAATGTTACATATTTTTAATGAAATATTTACTTTATATAAAACCATATACTTTCAAAATATGTTATGTTACTTTTTGCTAACTTCCCTTATTATCTGTAAAATACTTTGCAATGGAGTGAGAAATGTTTTTTTATTTATGAAATTACAGTTCCCTTATCAGTCGGTGTCTCGGTGCAACATACTTGCTATGGGAATTGTGCCCCCGTGCGATTACCTGAAGGAATAGAATCACGCCTTTACGGCTAGGGTGTCAATGTCGCGCCAGAGGCCCCGCCTTCTGGGTATTTAAGTGACTGACGCCCATCCATCTTTCTCTTATTTGCCCTTCACCTCGCTTAAACCTGAACTACCTCTCTTCGCGGGACTTCTCTGCTGCTTCATCGCTCAACCAGAAGTGAGCTTGCTCCCTACACAGAGCGCACAGAGAATTATTCCTGCGTACTGCTGGACTAGCGAAAGCTAGTCCGGCACATTTTCTCTAACCCCGAAGTATTTTTTTCTCCTCTCTCCACAGACTGCTTCGCTCGACGGCGCTAACTGCGTCACACTGCTACTCCTGCTAATTTTGTAGTGGGCTAGCCAGCGAAAGCAACACGTTGGAGGAGACGTCTAAACAAATTAAAAGAAAAAGGATTCTGGAAGGACTCGCTCGCCTTATCTCGGACATGCCTCCAGAGAAAGGAAAGCGAAAGACAAGACTTCCAAGGAAAACCAGCAGGACGGCGAGCCCAACCTTGCACGCCTGTCCTAGCGGATGCGGTTTCGTGGCGACGGACACCCACGAGGCCTGTCCAGTCTGCCTGGGAATGCTACACGCAAAAACAGCGCTGGATGCACCCGACTTTTGCCCACACTGCAGCCAGATGCTGGATACGGTGCTGCGGCACCGGGTTGACCTCGTCGCCAAGGCCATGGGGGCTCCAGCAGTACCAGCGGATTCGGACACCACCCACGCCGGAGCTCGAGAACATGGCTCTACACTATAATAATAATAATAACAACAAATTCAAATTGTAACGCACTTTTCATTAATGAAAATCTCTACAGCACACGAGTCGAATGGGATGACAGCCCAGACGCGCTGGCCCCTATGGTGGACTTAACAGTCGAACTCGACACTCGAGGCATGATGAACGAGGACGAGATCTCGTTTTCAGCCTGAGGTGAATTTTCTGTGGAGGACGCAGACGTCGAACTGGAGGAACAGGGAGAAGACCTCTCCCAGACCCTGGTACCTGTGCTCACAGAAACTGACTTTTCCATCCCTGCTCTGTTCGACCTGTGCCACAGAGCAACGGACGCGTTGCACATCCCATGGCCAGAGCCTCCACCTTGCCAACAGGTCACGAGGCTGGCAAGAAACAATTTTTATTCAAAACAGCAGGCCGCCACGAGGCAAAGGATGCCCGTGTTCCCGGACTTCCTCACAGAACTAACTCGCACCTGGGCTCACCCCCGAGCTCCCATGCTCTTACCACTCTCACAGTTCCTCAATGTGGATGGGATAGATGAGGTGGGAATAGCCAACGTGCCTCAAATTGAGGACACGCTGGCGTCCCACCTCGCTTCCAAGTCATCCGGAACAAAACCAACTCTTCCCAGCAAAGCTTGTCGAGCCTCTGCGTTTCTTCTCAAGAAATGCTACAGAGCTCAGGGACTTGCGGTGCGTGCCATGAACCCGTCCGCGTTGATGCAGACTTACCTAGCTGAAAAACTACAACAGCTCCAGGTAACAATGGACAAGCAGGCTGCAGCCGACTTGCTGGATGAAGCCTGCAGGGCAACAGACTTCGTGCTCCGCATGATGGGGACAGCCGCTGTTGCTCAGGGTAGAGGCATGGCGGAAGTGGTTATCGCGATACGCCATCTGTGGATGACTTTAACGGATCTCCCCGAGGGACAAAAGGTGCCTTTTCTCCACCACTCGATAGAGCCGACGGGATTATTTGGAAAAGCTTTGGATCGAATTCAGACCAAGCTGGAACAAAGGTGCAAACAGGCTGAAGCTCTCCGGGTGGGCATTCCCAGGAGAAGCTTCATTCCCCCAAGGGAGTCTGCTGGAGGCAGACCTGCGCAGCCTCGACAGCGCTTGGCAACGCATGCCCTACCGCAGAAGTGGCCGGCATGAGGATGAGCATCGGCAGAGACCACCGCCGGGCCAACCTCGTACCGAGCACGCATGGAGCAAAAACAGGTTTGTCCCCGCCAGGCGGTCAGACACAGGACCTCCTCGGCGAACCGGGACGACAGACAAAAACGTGCCTGATGAACCGGGTTCAGGTCTTGACTTTACACGGTCACTCACCCAAGCAATACGGGGAATGATCCGTTCATATCCAGACTTTATTTGTAGTATAGTACAAATGGCTGGTAACTCTGTTGCATGCACAAATCATGTTTTTCCTGATGTGAGTGACATAAATTCAAACATGCCCAGAGGGCATGAGGCCCAAAGGGAACTGTGCTCCTTATCACCAAACAATCTAAGGTCTGCCAAACATAAAGAACCATCTCCACGTTCTCACGTTGCAGCTGTCCCTTTATTATTAATAAGTGACACGCAATGTTCAAGCAGTGATCCCGCAGCATGTGACCTCTCTCGCTGTGCTGGTCCAGCTCTGCTTTTAAACAGTTCCCCCCCTACGGGTGAAACGCAGACCCTGGCAGGTTTGTCTGGCTCCAATGCTCTGTTAAGGCCTAGGACCAGTAAACTAGACCCATCCAGGAAACACGTGGGGGTCAGAAGATCTGCTCGTTTACAAAATTTGTAGCATTTCAGTCCCATGACCCAAAACAAGGAGAGAGAAAGCAGACATTCTGCTCCTTTTCTGTCTGAAAAAGACAATAGGTTGCATCTGCCCTCGATCACTCTCAATAAGAGCAGCCAGGTGGCACATCAACAAAAAGGCCTTCTCCCAAACTTGGTCGACCTTCAAGGGGTCACGGCTTCCAGGGCTCCTGGAGGGGAACTGGATGCACCAACTGCTCTTCTTCAAGGTCAAACTATGCCACCAGAAGAAGTAGCCTCGCCGCCTAGGCCGAGAACTATTAAAAAATTCAGCTTGTTGGCAGAAAATAATAAAGCTGATGGCATCAGGCCTGCCGGAAAATGTGGTAAAAACCATACAAAATGCTCGTGCTGTATCAACACAGTCTCTCTACGCATGGAAGTGGCATATTTTTTAGGCCTGGTGCTCAGAAAGAAATATTATTTCTTACTCATGCGACCTGACTCAGCTCCTGATTTTCCTTCAGGATTTACTGGAAAAAGGTTGTTCTTTCTCAACGATTAAAGTTTTCCTATCAGCTATTTCAGCCTGTCATGAAGGTTGGGACACAGGACTCCTGGCATGCACCCAATCATAATAAGATTTATGAAGGGCGTGCTTCGGACAAAACCACCCAACAGGATCCTGACCCCTGGTTGGGATCTTAGTCTGGTCTTGGGGGCTCTCTGTGATCCTCCATTTGAGCCACTGAGTGAGGTTAAGATAGACTTGTTATCTTATAAAACCACTCTAATCTTGGCACTTTGCTCGGTGAAACGCATAGGTGACTTCCATGCATTGTCTGTACATCCAATGTGTACCAGATTCGTCCCTGACGGGTCAAAGGTCACCCTAAGGCCTAATCCCGTATACACCCCCAAGGTCTTGACTTTGAACCACAGGAGTCTAGACTTTGATCTTTCCTCCTTCCCACCTGCTCCTATCCTCACTCAGGAACAGGAAAGGCTGAAAGCTCTGCCCCATGAGAGCTTTACACACTTACATGCAGAGAACAGCCGAATGGAGAAAAACAAATCAACTGTTCGTGTGCTTTGCAGCACCTGCTACCGGAAAGGCCCTATCAAAACAACGCCTTTCACATTGGGTGACTGAGGCCATTAAAAGGGCGTACAGTAGCAAAGGTCAACAGGTGCCCTCTGGAGTGCACGCTCACTCCACTCGGGGCTTGGCCACCTCTTGGTCATTGTTCAAGGGCGTACCAGTTGCAGACATCTGCGCTGCTACGAACTGGAGCTCATTAAACACTTTTGCAAAGCATTACAGTTTGGATGTTACTGTGTGTGACGTCACTCAGGCTGTTCTTTCTAACACACTGTAGAAAGTAGCATTGAGATGCCTGCTGGTCAGGGGTAGACGTTCACACTAGCATGCATTTTACTGAGCATTTCAAGGGTGTGAATGAATTACGTTTTCATAGCAAGTATGTTGCACCGAGAGGCCGACTGATAAGGGAACTGAAAGTTATGCACCATAACACATGTTCCCTGAAGGAAGGGAACGAGATGCAACATATCTGGCCCTTTTCAATGCTGAAAGCTCGGTGAAGTGCAATTTTGGAGAAAGATGGATGGGCGTCAGTCGCTTAAATACCCAGAGGGCGGGGCCTCTGGCGCAACGTTGACGCCCTAGCCGTGAAGGCGTGATTGTATTCCTTCAGGTAATCGTGCGGGGGCGCAATTCCCATAGCAAGTATGTTGCACCTCATTTCCTTCCTTCAGGGAACATGAGTTATGGTGCATAACTTTCAGTTATCCAATCAGATTCTTTTACATTTTGCCTCTAGGCAGAAACATGTTTGAAGAAGTGGTCAATGGTTAAGATTTCCCTCTCAGGAGAGAAGGTTGAGCTCAGTCAAAGTGGTTGCATGATGAGTTTGTTTAATAACTGACATGAAAATGAATTGATCATCACAATGTTGATGTAGATGTGGTGGGACCAAAACACAGGTCTGAGTATCGCAAGAGTGAATACCCAGAGAATATGGACTGAGAGAAAACAGGACCCAAACTCTTAAAGAACAAAAAGTCATTTATTTACAGTGAAGATAATACAGTAGTTCCTCACTACTTTTGTGGGTCAACTTTTGTGGACTCGCTCTATCACAATTTTTCAAAGTAAGATTAAAGGTCCACTGACATGATCTTTTAACATTTCAAAAAATGGCACAACATATATAAATATTAAGATAGACCTCTGACCGTTTTTGCTAAAATAATGTTAAATGAATGAAAATTTCTCTCAAAATAGTTTAAAATTAGCGCCGTTTTTTTAGACCGTAAATCCGGATTTTCCGGTCACGTGAGCATTCCTGTTTCTGACGTCACGTCCGTAAATTTCGCCAGCGCACCTAAAAACACTCTATTTTCATCTAAAAACTACTTTTGAGTGCATAAAAATGATCGGAAACGTGTGTTTATATGCTTAACTTGCTAACTGTAGTGAAAAAACACATGAAAACTCAGTATTTTTTTCGTTTTTTCCAAAAATTCGCAACCCGGAAGTCCGTTCGTAAATTTCGCCAGCGCACCTAAAAACACTCTATTTTCATCTAAAAACTACTTTTGAGTGCATAAAAATGATCGGAAACGTGTGTTTATATGCTTAACTTGCTAACTGTAGTGAAAAAACACATGAAAACTCAGTATTTTTGTCGTTTGAGCAGAGTTCAGTATCGGACGTGACGTCAGAAACGGGAATGCTGACACGTGACCGGAAGATCCGGATTTACGGTCTAAAAAAACGGCGCTAATTTTAAACTATTTTGAGAGAAATTTTCATTCATTTAACATTATTTTAGCAAAAACGGTCAGAGGTCTATCTTAATATTTATATATGTTGTGCCATTTTTTGAAAAGTCAAAAGAACATGTCAGTGGAGCTTTAAACATGATGTAACCCCTTGGGATATATATACAGTATATAACTCTTTTTTCCTACACACCTTAAACATGTTCTTACATGCAATGCATTGTAGGCCTTTTTACTTTAAACAGTAATAATCACCTTTTACTTAATCTGGCTAATGTTTTGCACTCACATATTGGAGGTTTTACACACTGTAAAAGTCCTTAACATTATAGTATGTACAAGTATTTTCAATTGGCTTAAAACACCCAGTAAATGTAGCGTTTTTGTTAGTAACTGTTATTTACCACTGCCAGTAAATGCATCGTTTCACTTGTTGCTACCCTGCTGGTCTGTCAAGGGCAAAATCAAGTTTAAGCAATTTGATTGGCTGTATGGTCTGGGGTGAGGGCGTTTAAGCAATTTGATTGGCTGTGATGCTCTGGGGGACAAAAAAGCGTTGCTGGAGGTGTGAAGGGGTTGGTGAGAGGCGGTTGATGAACAATTTGGATCGATACCACTGGGACTTTTTTGTTTTAGCTAACTTTGAAGCTACAAAACTTTTCCCTGGACGTTTTGTCTGTTTTCTGGAGCCACTTAACTGGACCACGCTCAGCGTATTGCTTGGATGTGAGCTGCGGACCCAAACCACGCTCGTGAACAGGAAAGTTCTGTTGGACTGAAGTTGAAGCCGTTTCATTGCCGTTCGTTCCAAACTGGTAATCCGATGGTGGAGTGAGTAACCCATTCCTCGCTGTTGTTCTGGGAGCCACTATCTCTGGAACTGCTATTCTGAGGACGATATCTCACTGAGTCCCTTCAGGCCTGCAACGTACAGCTAACAGACTGCTTTGCTAATTCAAGAGACTGAAAAGTGTGGTTAATTCATTCAGTCTTGTTTGCTGATTTTTTGTTGTTGTATGTATTCTGTTTAAAGGGTTGTTTTTTTACAGTTCTGAGACAGTTGGGTTGCACTAACTGTACTAAATGTTTAACTGTGCTCTGTTAATGTGCATTGCCCTTGGAGTATTACTGACCAGTACAGTTTATTAAACTGGTATGTTTTTTCAACTTTACTATTTTTCCTTCCTTATTTAGTATAATGTTAAATTTGCATGTCACTTAGATTTTAGCTGGATTTATCTAGATTTGATATTGGGCTCAGTTACACACTCTATTTACAGCATAGGCTGTCACCAATTAACACACTTATTTCATATTGTGAAGTATTTCATAGAGTGTAGGTCAGAGAAACTGGGCGCTGTTCATAGGGTAAACGTGAACAGTGGTTACAATGAGAAAAAAACATGTGTACAGGACACATGATTGTCAACTTTAATATTACTCAGGTGATTGGGACAGTACTGCATACACATTACAGTAAAAAGTTAACAAAATAATTAAATATTTCGGACAGGTGCCACCATTTTGTAGTATTCTCTCGATAAGCTTACTGTACAGAAGTCCCTCATGTATTGCGGGGGATCCGTACCTTGAACCTCCGCGATAAGTGAAAAACTGCCAAGTAGGAATAATAGTACATGTAATAAG
>JBBPBX010086132.1:0-14960 GCA_038048925.1 Garcialebias charrua | reverse complement strand
GTCTATGTAACAGCCCAGCTTCCTTCATGAGAATGATGCTTAACGTTTTTGGTGACTTGAACTTTTCCAGCCTCCTCTGTTATCTGGACGACCTGTTGGTGTTTGCACCTTCTGAGGAGGAATCGTTAAAGAGGCTGGAGGTTGTTTTCTGCCGTCTGAGAGCGAACAACTTGAAGCTGTCCCAGAAAAAGTGTCACTTTCTCAGGAGGTCTGTGAGGTTTTTGGGCCATGTTGTGGAGGCTGGTGGTGTTTCTGTTGATCAGGAGAAGGTAAAGGTCATCTCTAGTTTTGACAAAAAGGACCTCATGAAGGAGGATGGCTGTACTCCATGCCAGAAGAAGGTGAGGTCATTCTTGGGCATGGTGCTATTCTATCAGCACTTTATTCCAGCTTGTTCCCGCATTGCAAAGCCACTTTACGCGCTCACCGCAGGTCAGAAACGTAGAGTGAAGGGCAAAGGACACGGGAAAGCTGGAACTTTTCGTGTCCTGACTCCCCAGGACTGGACTCCAGCTTGTGAGAAAGCGTTTGGAGACCTTAAAGCTGCACTCCTTGATTGTGTGGTGCTAGCACATCCTGACTTTGAGAGGCCATTTATTCTCTCAACTGATGCTTCATTGGATGGGCTCGGTGCTGTTTTGTCACAGGTCCCGGCTGATGGAGAGATCGCTAGACCTGTTGCTTTTGCCAGCAAGTCTCTAAGCCGCAGTCAGGCCAACTATCCTGCACACAGGCTTGAGTTCCTGGCCTTAAAATGGGCTGTGTGTGATAAGTTCAGCCACTGGCTGAAGGGTCACAGGTTTACTGTGTGGACGGATAATAATCCCCTCACATATATCCTGACCAAGCCCAAACTGGATGCCTGTGAACAACGCTGGGTCTCTAAGCTTGCCCCGTACAACTTTGAGATCAGGTATGTTCCAGGGAGACAGAATGTGGTGGCAGATGCCTTGAGCAGAGCCCCTTTTGTGAAGCCCTTGGCTGATCGCCTTCTGTCAGAGCCTTGTCAGGAACTTTTGGAACAAATCTGTGAGCTTCCTGATCACGCTGTGCAAGATGTTTTCCGTTTGACCTGCCAGCTTCAATCAGTGGACAGCTCTTCTTCCGTTATAACTGACACATCCATGACTTGTGACGAGGTCTCCTCTCTTTTGTCATCTGTCTGCAGTGGGGATGCCGGTCAGACTCAGCATGCAGCATCTTTAGCTGACCATCTGGACATGATAATCCCACACACCACAGACCCATCAACAGCGCTTTGTCTATCTGACCTCGTCTCTCACCAGAGGAACGACCCTGTTGTTTCCAGAGTTGTCTTCTATGTTGAGCGGGGACGCCGTCCGTCAAGGCGGGAACGCTTTGGTGAAAACCAACTGGCTTTAAAAGTTCTGAAGCAATGGGACAAACTAACATTGCTGAATGGTGTCCTTTACCGTGTCATAAAAGACCCTGTGAAAAAAGGTAAACGATTCCAGTTTGTGGTCCCTGATGCTTTAAAGTCTGTGGTTTTGACTGGTGTCCATGATAATGCAGGTCATCAGGGCCAGCCACGAACATTCTCCTTGGCTCGCCATCGCTTCTTTTGGCATGACATGGAAAGGGATGTGCGGGATTTTGTGAGAAAATGTCCCAGATGTGTCCTCAGCAAAACCCCAGAGCCTGCTGTGAGAGCCCCTCTGGAGAACATCAGAACCAGTGCTCCGATGGAGCTGGTGTGCATTGATTTCTGGTCGGCTGAGGACAGCAACAACAAGTCTGTGGATGTTCTGGTGATCACAGATCACTTCACAAAATTAGCACATGCGTTCCCGTGTCAAGACCAAACCGCTAAAAGGGTTGCGAAGAAGTTATGGGATGGGTTTTTCTGCGTTTATGGTTTCCCTCAGCGCATTCACTCGGATCAGGGTGCAAATTTTGAGAGTGAGCTGCTAGCTGAGCTTTTGGAGCTGAGTGGTGTCAGTAAATCGCGCACCTCACCCTACCACCCAATGGGTAACGGGACTGCAGAGAGATTCAATCGCACCCTAGGCAATATGTTAAGATCTCTTCCTCCACGTTCAAAGCACAAATGGCCTCAGATGATCCAGTCTCTGACTTTCGCTTATAACTGCACAGTTCATGAGACCACTGGCTTTGCGCCATTTTACCTGATGTTTGGGAGGATTCCCAGGCTACCTGTTGACCTTGTTTTTCGGAACGTTCTTCACGATGATGCCATTTGCGACTACCACTCTTATGTCAAGTCACTGGTTGAAGATCTGCGTTCTGCCATGTTAATGGCTGAAAAGAGCACCAGTGCAGAGCAGAAACATCAATGTGACCAGTACAACAAGAGAGCCAAGGGTCACCCTCTGTCAGTTGGAGATCAGGTTCTGGTGGCGAACAAGGGAGCCAGAGGAAAGCGGAAGCTTTCTGATAAATGGGAGCCTGTGATGTACACGGTGGTTGCATCCAAACCTGCTCTCCACATTTACCGAATTAGAGATCGGCATGGCAATGAGCGTGTGGTGCATCGCAACCTCCTTCTTGATGTGAACTTTTTACCTGTGGGAATGACCCTGGACAGCAATGTGAACCGCCATGCTGACAGTGTGGTTGGAGTTCCTCCGGTTTCTGACCTACACGAAACAGAATGTCTTAGCGAGGCTCCTAGTGCTGTTCTTGCTGAGTCTTCCCTACCAGACTCCCTGTCCTGCAGTGATGGGGAGGACCGTACTGCATCATGGGTTCAGGATGTGTCCTCGGCTCCATCAGTTGTAAATAATGACCTGCCTCATGACTCAGAGAACTCCTCTATGGACACTGGAGTACTGGCGACTGCTGGTTCCTTACCTCATCTTCCTGACGATGTTAGTGTTGCTCATCCTCCAGACAGTGTGGGAGGGGATGTTGTTCACCGCCTAACTTCGCGTTTTGGGAGGGTTATTAGACCAGTCTGTCGCTTGATAGAATCCATGGCTGTCATTGAGGCATTGTATAACAAGGATATGGTTCAACCTGTTATTGATGTGTGAGTTTCCAAATTTTTGTGTATGATTCCTACCTTTGACTAGGATCATTTATTTTATTTTTATTTATTTATTTATTTTTGGTTTGCATAAGCTTCAGTACCATATGTGTTCATTCTGTATAAGGGGGGGTGTAAAAGGCACCTCTTGTTGTCCATGGAATACCATGAGAACGATCTCTGGTCTCCTGACCCTATTGTAGGGTAGCTGTTATGTTGATGTATTACTTTGTTACAGAACACATAATATTTGTACTGATACTGTCTGACACTGTTTTTTTATTTTTGTGTAATTCTAGGGGGGTGAATGTAACCTGGTTGTACTTCTCTTTTGTTATAATTACACAAAAAGTATTTTTGTATTGTTGTATTATTGTATATTACCTGACTGAAACACCACTGTCATTATTTTAGCCGTGTTACTTTAAGATCAGAAGCCCCTCCCTTTTATTTCTTCTTCTGTGGTTTTGTCTTTAAATTGGTTGCGCTCCTGAGACTCTCCCCTTTTGTCACGTTGTCTTGTGGGAGAGGTACGTGCTGTTTATTTGTCATGTAAATATATTCAGCTTATTTATAGATTCATTAAGTTAATTTTCATGCATTTTTGTTTTGTGTAGACTTGGAACAGGGCAGTCGGTAACACGGTGTTGTGTGTGTGTTATTTCACCAGGTACGTTTTATAAGAATGTTTATTCAGGCCCTTTTGTCACGTTGTCTTGTGGGAGAGACTTGGAACAGGGCAGTCGGTAACACGGTGTTGTGTGTGTGTTATTTCACCAGAATAAACCGCTATCCTGACTAAAGATAAACCGTGTCACGGTCTGTTAAATCCATAAAACCAGCACAACGCAGGAAGGATCCGGTTACACCAGCACGTCCAAAACTGGTTCTAGTTTACGTTTTCAACGTCTCCTGGGTTCCGCGTTGGTCATCAGAAAATGCGTCAGCTCCTGGCCTCTGACTTCAAGATAAACTTATTCCAGGAAGGAATAAACAAAGTTTTGAGCTTACGCTCGTTCGAAGTGGACTCATAACAGCATGTTATTTAGTCCTTAGCTGAATGACTGTCCTTGGCGGGTGACAGGCATTCATTCAGCTCTTTGGGACGTCTTCATGTCTTGAAGTTCCCAGAAACTCTGAAGCGTTCATGCAAACAAACGCTTTTACTCAAAAATGTTGAGATTAGAACACACTTTCCTCATTGGTCCGTGGGCCAAGAGGAGTGTGAAAACGTGAAGTGGAAACTCAAGGTTGACAGCAAGTCTGCTTAGATAACAAAGAGGAATGTTTTGGAAAAGTGTCTGAAAGAGAGGAGACATCTCGACGCTAACGAGAATTTTAGCTGAACTCAACAAAAACAACTCCTGAGCAAGTCAATCTGACACCTCATTCAACTTTGTCATAGATATTTTGAGTAGACACTTTCATTTGGTCAAGTAACACAGAAATACTCCATATTAAAAGAATAACAGCATATAACATATATCATGAAAATGACAAAAGTTATTCTTTTGATTACATTAGAATAAAATCAAAGATAGAAATAGTCTCTTTTGGTGACTATGTGACTAATTTGTAGTAAATGTCTTGCTTTACTGAGAGGTCAGTAAAGGTCATCTCTGGAACAGTTCAAAAGTACACAGGTGTATCAAAGTGGACACGGTCATGCCCACTACACAGATCAGCAGCAACATGAAACAGATCAACAGCAGCATCAAACAGATCAGCAGCAACATGAAACAGATCAGCAGCAACATGAAACAGATCAGCAGCAACATGAAACAGATCAGCAGCAACATGAAACAGATCAGCAGCAACATGAAACAGATCAGCAGCAACATGAAACAGATCAGCAGCAACATGAAACAGATCAGCAGCAACATGAAACAGATCAGCAGCAACATGAAACAGATCAGCAGCAACATGAAACAGATCAGCAGCAACATGAAACAGATCAGCAGCAACATGAAACAGATCAGCAGCAACATGAAACAGATCAGCAGCAACATGAAACAGATCAGCAGCAACATGAAACAGATCAGCAGCAACATGAAACAGATCAGCAGCAACATGAAACAGATCAGCAGCAACATGATGTGATTTTTCATAGTGATTATTCTGGTAAGATATTCATGAGTCTAACAGCCTCAGGGTAGAAGCTGTTCCTCAGTCTAGTGCTTCTATACTTAATGCTCTTTAACCTTCTTCCTGAGGGGAGCAGGGCAAAAAGTGTGTGTGCTGGGTGAGTGGGGTCCTTCATGATGCAGGCGACCCTCCTCCTGCATCTAGAGGTGTAAATGTCTGTGATGGGATGGTATTTAAGAAATACAATCTAATCAGTGGATCTGTTTCTTACGTTGGGAAGGCAACTCCGATAAGGATTCTGCCCAGAGGGTATTCTTTCCCATTCACAGTGACAGGGGGGCTGACCTCCAGGTTACCAAACGAGTCCAGACCGTTCACTTTTTCGTTCTGGGGTTCCCTGGTCACATAGCCAAAATCAGGGCCCTGCGGAAAGACGTTTGTTTAAAATCTGCTCTAGAAAGAAAGATTACTGAATTTTGTACTATACATTAATATATTTCTGTGGTTAATATTATTTTTATTCATGTTGGCAAAGGTTCAATAACTATAGTAACATTGTAATTTATTATATTTACATTTATTTTGTATCCTTGTGAGGAAAAAACTAAAAAAAAATCCCAGATAACTTTTTGAACAAATAAAGGACCAAAACAATCATTGATTTCTGAATGCATATGTCTCTGTGGATGTTTTATCTCAAGAGAAAACAGAATCAGTCTGTCACCAGTAACTCGTCGTATGGAAAGTTCTTGAGCCCTCTATTTCTGGGGGAATCCAGAACCACAGGAAACGAGTGATGAGGTGAATCAGTGTAACCAAATTCCACTTCATCCTGCAAAAAAGTTAAAGTTTGTGACAGTGTGTTTTTGTAATGTGTTTATTGGGTGGTTAGTTTACAAATGTAGTTAATTCTCTTTTTTTGGCGATCGCACAATAACAAACAACAAAAGTAACTTTCTCAGAAAAAATGGTCTGTTTTGGGCTTAGTTTGGTGATGGATATGCAAATGATATGATTGACACAGTGTCATAACAAGTGTCAATAGTGTTATCAGGCAGGAGCGTCTGACAGTCTGTCAGAGTGGGGGAAGAACAATAAACAGATATGCTTTGTACAGGTGTTGGACAGCATTATCAGTGCTTTATAGTTTGCATGATTATAATTGGAAAGCTGCTCTGTGGTCATAGAAACTAAAATTTGAAAGAAAAATATGAAAGATAACCACATATGGCTCAGTATTAAAGAGGAGGGATCATCACAAATAAAACATGAGGTTTTGAGCTTAGCAAATCATTGCATTTTGTTTATATTGACATTTCATACAAAAATCTCTTTGGACTTGGGAACATACAATTACCGGTACAACTTTTTTAAACTTTTTTTTCATATCTCTCAAAGTAATTGATTTATGATTTAATCATTGTGACAAATCAAGCATATTTATTGTTGTTGTTTACCTGAATCCAGCGGTCACCTCTGTTCATGTATTCATGGCAAACTTTGAGCTTATACCCACTTTCTGCAACAAGGTCGTCCATTTCTTTCAAGAACTTGTAATTGTCGGCTAAACTGAAACCCAAAATTGACATGTACATTTAATAAAGCAAAAGCTTTTAATATTTTTTCTCACAAATTACTGCATTTATTGTATATGAAACAAAAAAAGCTTATTTTAAAAAAAAAGCAGCTTTCTTGGCAGTATATGACTGCACTATGGAGTGTATGTATTCTATAACATCCAGCTGCATCTTTATTATTCATTAGTTTGCTTTTACCTGCAGACAAACACTTCCTCGGGGTCAAGAGTGTTGGGTGTCATGATCCACGGAGCCACTCTGAACACCACTCTGTCAGTGAAAATGGGTGTCTCAGGAAGTTTCTTCAAAACATGTGAAAAGAATCAGAATCATCAGAATCAAAATCAGAATAAGCTTTATTATCACTTCACCGAGGTACAGCGAGGTGATGAGTACTGCATTCATGTACAAAGAAATGTTTTCTAACAGGTTGTCAACAAGTTAAATTTAGGAAAAGTGTTAAAACTATAACATTTCATTTGTGACTTAAGGGAAAAAAAGTATATATATTTTTTTTTATTATTATTATATCATTTTTGAAACATAAATTGTTCTTAGAAAATTGAAAGCACTGATGGATCAAACTTGCAGTTAACAAAGTTACCAGAAAAAAAATTTGTGTGGCAAGCTTTAAATTCTCTGAAAAGTAAAATAAAGACGGTCTTGAGTCCTTTTTCATTTTTTATTTTTATTTTTTTGGTGAAACTATACTGTTAGGATGTAGTTGTTTGGTTCCAGAGTCTATGCGTGAAGGTGAACAAACTTTTATCTAGAACGTGTTCAACCTCATACTTTAATGCCTCCAGCATTCCCCACGGCAAGGGGTGGATTCATGTGGAGCTTGCTTCTTGTACCTTTTTCAGGCTTTGCCAGGCTAGGCCGTAAGAACCAAGACTCTATGACCAACCCACCTGTTTCTACTCACTCATTACTTATTCAGACATACGGTACTCCTTGTTGTCCACATATCAATATCAGATCATCTGTTTACTGTTGTAAGCCAGATCTTGTTGCCTGTTTTGGTGTTTTTGCCTTGATTTGGTAAAAATAAATGTATTTACTTTTCCAATGTATTTACTTCCAATTTGAACCATAGTTACCATATAAAGAACCATAGTTACCATATAAAGAACCATAGTTACCATGTAAAGAACCATATTTGCCCCTATTGTCTCATCAGGCCTGCATTTTGGTCTTTACTTATTTACACGTGATGCTGGCCACCTCGGTTTTACAGGCATATTCCAATGCGATACCAAAGCAGACCCAGATCATTTAGAAAGGCTTATACACTGCTGTTGTCTTTGAATGACCTATTCCGATCGGAGGAGTGTGGCTGAGGAAAGGGTAAGAGTTTCCCTCCTTACATGTTGCTTCTCTGACCCAACCTCCAATAAGCAGATGAAAAAAGGTGTATAGGTACTGTAGATGGTTGCAGTTTAATGCCAGTTTTTGTTATGACAGTAAAAAAAGAAAAAGAAAAGGGTAACAAAATAAAATAAGTCAAATTGTTGGTATGTTGGAGTCCTTACATCACTGATGGGTTCTAACAGACTGAGGTTGATGGTGACAAGTCCATCGAAGTCCTTGTCAGGAAACCTGAGACCCTCCACATAAAAGTTCATTTCTTCTGCACCTCCAAGGTAAGGCACTTCCTTTAACAGAGTGTCATGGCTCAGTACAAGTGGAAAGTTTGTTGTAAAGACACTGAAAAGTCTACCTGTGGAAGGATATAAT
This sequence comes from Garcialebias charrua, assembly GCA_038048925.1. Lineage (NCBI taxonomy): Eukaryota > Metazoa > Chordata > Actinopteri > Cyprinodontiformes > Rivulidae > Garcialebias > Garcialebias charrua. The sequence continues at coordinate 6,554 of JBBPBX010086132.1, read as the reverse complement.
AACAAGTGATAAATGAAATAGAACATCAGAACAATAAGTTCTAAAATACCTCAGTAACTGTGTAAATCTCTTGCACAAGAGCTTTATTACAGCCACATTACATTGTTTTAGGGGCTTTCTCAGCTCTGTTTTATTATTTTTTTACTCACCCAGGATATTACCAGTAGTGGCCATTCCAGGGGATTTTGATCTGAAGACTCGGACACTTTCTGCATCTCTCTGGGAAATGTGCATAGCCAGTTTGTAGCCTTGTGGGAGTTTGGCAGGACCCTTAGTCCGCAGCACCATGAGTGACATATCCTTCAGATCTGCACGTCCACAAACACATACTGATACACACAATGTACTCCAACATACTGCACACATACTGAGGGAGTGCCAAGTCTGATACTGTCATGTCAATCAAGACAGTGAATACATGAAACAGTTGAAAAAAAAATTCCCACAAGTGTTTTCTGGAATCTTAATAGTTTGTCTTTGATATGATATGATCAAATTATAGCTGGATTTTGAAACTGACGACCTCCGTGTTACATTTTAGATATTGTGTATAAGTGTTTACAATGAGAACATTTATGTAGAAAAATGGAAAATGTGTAAATTTTGTGTTCATATAATTACAAGTTAAAGTGTATTTTGGAAACTCAATGTATTGTGCAGCGTGTTGGATAAAATAAATATCCTTTCATCCTCTCATTACTCAGATAAGCCACAGTGAGAACATGAGAAGATCTTTCAACCCAGTTTACTTGCCAGGGTAGATGTCAAAACCCAGGTGTACAAAAAGTACATGCTTTGAGTCTCGGTCATGAGATCTGCTCCAACAAAGAGTTAGGGAAAGCTTAAATACACGTCATCAGACAGAGACGAGGGCGACCTTTTCTTTCCAGTTTACAGACAAGGAGGAGGCCTTGAAGTTATCAGAGGCTCCGTGCTTCTTCTGCAGGTTCTTCCCTGAGCAGACAACGCTCTGAACTCACACATTAGTAAGTGATGCCATCCATGACCGTTAGATTCCCCTGACACAGTGGTTTCATTCCTTCCACTTTTTATTTTTAAATTGCACATTTCAAAACATTTGCTTCCTTTTGTTCCAAATTACTCATACTGTAGTTTCATTCTATGGATTTCCGTGGAACTACTGTATTCATACATATTCTCTGAAAATGGAATTAGCTATGACAATAAGAGAGATGTTTCTGTGGGTTTGGAAATGATAATAAATATTTGCAGATCACAATCAGTTATGTTCTGGAAGTAAGTAAAATGTACACTTTGTGATTAAATTTAGCAATTTAAAGCAAAAAAAAACACTATAAAAAGTTTGAACTTTTGTTTTTGGAGTTGCAGGTGAATGGATTTAAAATGTTAAAGCTGGGAGGAAATGAAGGTTTGAAAGCTGGATTTCTACTATTGTAAAGGATTATGAGGAGGTCAATATTAGTAATACTGACCTCTTTACTTTAATTAATTTACTTATTCAGATTGAATAGTAATTTCACGGATTCTTTTCTTTTTCAGTTTACCCAATATATCTGTGATCTTTATGATGGATAAATAAACAAAGCCATTAAGTGACAATGGACATTGACTTAGTTTGGTATGCCAGGCGACACTACCATTTATTTAAAATAAATCAACTAAAATCAACACCATTACACTTGATTGACATGATTTCACTTTCTTTCAAATTAATACGTCAGCACACTTAAATTTAACACAACAGACTTCAATATTGGATGTTAACATATTTAGTCTGTGGGCTCTTCAGCTTAAAATAGTTTCCAGCTTAGATTGAGGGGAAAAGATAGGAGGAAAGATTTAAGAAGAATTGGGAGGTTAAGAGAGGAAGTTTATCTTGCATTTATGAAACCAGATGACACTCTTCCGTACGCGTCCAGCTAAGATATCATCACACCTCCAGCAAGCAAACAGCTGCTCCTTTACCTTAAGACGTCCGCCTTGGTTCTGGTAAAGAGCTGTGGTCAACTTTAGACTGACGAGTCGTCGGTCCCGCAAGTCCAAGCTGGACTCCACGCGTGTTTACCTTGTCGGTGTCGGTGATACTCGCTTTCGTCGGCAGAAGTCGTGACAGTCGTGGCTTCTTGGCTCAAGATAATTTATTCCAGGAAGGAATAACAAAGTTTTTGAGCTTACGCTCGTTCGAAGTGGACCCATAACAACATGTTATCAGTCCCAGCTGGATGACGAGTCCTTAGCGCGTGACTGGTGGTCATTCAGCTCTTTGGGAAAGTTCACATCTCTTTCGAAGCTCCCAGAAACTCTAAACGTTCCAGCAACAGCTTAGAACTTAAAAAGGATCAAAGAGAGGAGTTCACTTGTCTTATCACGACCCAAGGTTACAGCCAGAGCAGAGGGAGATTTGTTTAGGAAAAGACAGAGAAGCTGGAGCCTTGTTCATGAAAAACAACGGATTAACCTGTCTTCTGACTTTCTAAACAAAACCGTCTGGTCTATGTGACCCGAGATTTCAACTTTAACACAGCAGTGAACACAGTTTAACTCTTACAGAATAACACAGCTTAAAAGCACACATCATGAAAATGACAAAAGTTATTCTTTTGATCTCATCAGCCTAAAATCAAAGATAGAAATAGTCTCTTTTGGTGACTATGTGACTAATTTGTAGTAAATGTCTTGCTTTACTGAGAGGTCAGTAAAGGTCATCACTGGACAGTTCAAACCTTAGTTTGACCCTGGGTAGGTCCACTACATCTCCCCCCTTTTGGAAGCCATCGCCAGTCCTTGGGGATGGGGTCCAACACGAAAGGAAACCTTGAACTGTCTTTGATCTTGAAGCAATCCAGTAAGTGGAAAAGAAAAATCAAAAATTATAATCCCATAAAGTTTTTGGAAATTCCATACTGTTCGGAGGTAATCCCATTGCGAAAAGCTTTTAATCCTTTGGAAAACAAAGTCTGTTAACTCTTGGAAAACAAAGTCTGTGATCCCTTGGAAAGCAAAGTCTTATAATCCACAGCGGTAATTCCACAACGATTAGTTTTGTTGATTGATCAGCAACAATTGTTTTCATAATCAGCATGTAGAGGGGATCCCTCGATTGACGCAGAGGAGGCGACCCTTGGATGAAGGTTGAAGACCAAGCGTTGGAGCTGCAGGTCCCCACATCGAAGGTTGTTGGCTGGTTGGTTTCCAGTCAGTGCCACTCTGGTTCTATGTGTCATGCAATTATGTGGTTTTTTAAGGTGGGCTTATGATTGGGATTTTACATTAAGCCTTACCTATATGCACCTGGTATGTAAGCTATCATGGTTTAGATCAGCTACAATTACCAATTAAGGGGTGGATCAATTCTGTAAAATTAGATATAGGGATTTGTACCTATAAAATTTTGGAGGGCTTCTGTAACGAAGGCCTCTAATTCCAAACTATTCCTCCATTCATTACTTAGTTTAGGTTAAACTAAAATAAAAATGAAATATAGTTTGATCTAAATGTCTGTTGTCTTTTAGACGAACGACGTAGGATTTGGTATTCCTAATAAATTTTGAAGTCTATGGCGAGACTCATCAAAATGAATAGATAATCTAGAATAGAAACGATCGAATCGGTTCAATTTAGAAATTGTGAGACCAGTGTAGTTTATTGTACCTTGAGTAGCTTTAAACTACATTGACTCTTCGACGATTGAGATTTAACAAAACGAACTGCATGTTGGCATAGTTAAATCCATATCATTCATTAACCAATGTTAATACAAAACCTTTTTGGCTGGGAGTGTTCAGAACCAAACAGTATCTCAACTAATGACAACAGTAATGACTAAACAACAAGGAAACAACGTTTCACTGCTTCGACACACTCTTGTCGTCAGATTCCAAAGTGCAACACACAAGAAAACAGGTCTCAACTTTATGACCGAGGTCAAATTAAATCTCGTGGATTTAAACGGTTGTTAAGGTTAGTTTTTTGTTGTGGGTTTTAGGCTTAGCGTTTCTAAGTTCAAATTGGACAATGCGACTTATAGGGTGGAAAATACGGTAGTTTAAACCTGATTAGTTTATTTACTAACTTGTGTTTGGACGACCTTATTATCCCATGAAGTCGGTGAGTTTGTGAGATCTTTGTCTTTTGTGGAGTCATTGAACGCCTTGTAAGGTTTGATCTGATTTCGATGTACCCATTTAGCAATTGGCTCTTTGCGGCCTTTGCTGATTTTGATTTCGTAGACGACTGAGGACACTTTGTCTGTTATCAGATGAGGTCCAGTCCACCTGGGCATTAGTTTGCGGGCGAGAGTTCCGGTCCCGGACTCTCCTTTCCCGGTTGCTGGGGCGAACGTATAGTACCAGACTCTGTCTCCCACTTGGAGTTCATTATGAGAGGCCTTCTGGTCGTAGTACGCCTTGCGTCCTTCAGCGGATTTTTCCAGGTTTTTCTGGGCGAAAGCAAAAGTGTTTCTGAGGTGTACATTCAAATCTTTGTCTTTGGCATGGCCTAACATCACCCCCCTTTGGTCATGGGGGACCACGAACACAGGTGAGGACGTCCGTCCATGGGCACAAGTTAGGATGCCACCGTTTAGTTTAAGCTGTTCGCGCAGCTGAGAGAAGACGGTACACAGGAATCGTTTAGGTTTTGGCCAACGTATCTTCTTACGTTTACCTCTTTCCGCGTAATTCAGGTGTGTCACAACCGTCGGCGCAGTCGCAGGTGTGTCTGATTGTACAGACTGCGACGGGTCACTGTCGTTGTGTGTGTCTTCCCACTTCTTGACTGAAGAGGGGCTCTTTGAGTCTGTAAAAACTATGTCATTTCTGACTAGTTCTAGACACAAATGTCCCTGAACCAAGGTTTCATCGAAAGCTTGGCTGATAGCCGATTTACCTGTCCCAGGGGACAGTACAGCAACCTCGGTGTGGGGTCCTTGGATCTCCACACCTTTCTCTACCTGTGGTAGGTAATGTGAGTTTGCCCCCTTCATGTCTGATGAGGGGTCCTCGTAATCTGCAACAATGATGTCCAAGTGACTGTCAGCGTTTGGATGACTGTCATTTTCTGGACTCAGATGCCCTTGAACCAAGGTTTCATCGAAAGCTTGGTTGATTGCCGAATTACCTGTCCCAGAGGACAGTACAGCGTCTTCGGTGTGGGATCCGTGGATCTCCACACCTTTCACTACCTGTGGTAGGCAGTGGTCAGGGAGTGCTGAATGTGTCAGCTCACAGAGGAGGTTCTCTTGTTGGGCCAGAGTTTGGTCCAACTTTTGGGTCTCTTCTGTCTCACCTGTAGTTGAAGGTTCACTTACCGGGCTCTCGTCCTCGGATGAGCAGTCCCTTGTGTCCTCTGCGGTACCTGCGGTTAGGCAGTCTGTATCGCAACTAGGAGGCACTTTTATTGGCAGGGGTTTTCTCACTGTGCTCCACATTTTCTGTTGACCATAATCTATAATCGCGCCGAAGCGGTTTATAAAATCTTGGCCAACCAGAAATGGGAATGAGTCAAGTTTAGACACGTACACCGGGTGGTGTAGTGTCATTTCGCCAATCTGCATGTGAACCATAGCCATAGCTGTTAGGGTTGTTCTCGTCTCTGCGAGACCCTGTAGCTCAATAGCACATTTCTCAAAGGGTATTTGCCTGTCAACACCGTTAGCGGCGGTCCTCAGCTCCTCGAACAGCTTGGCCGACATAATGGTTATATCAGCACTACCATCCAGGAGGGCTTCACGCTCAAGGACACCTTCCAGTGTGATAGGCAGGTAAGCTTTCTTAGCCACCCCCCTTTGTATAAAGTTACACAGAAACCTCACAGGTCTTGGCCCACGTTTCTGTTCACGTGTGACTCTGTCTGTGTACTCATGTTCACTGTCAGCATCTTGACCTTCAGGATGTTGTTGTGTGTCAGCAATTGGTTTGCTGTCAACATCCATGGCAATGTTGGTAGTAGTGTGCGCTGAGTTATTTGTGTGCTCTGAGTCTTTGTGAAAGGCAGTGCTACACATCGCTCCAGGTTGGTCAATGTTGATAGTGTCATTATCAATGATAACGCCACTCATTGTATCAGGTTGGTCAACCTCTGTATCATTCAAGTTTTCAAACAACCAACTTATGTCCACTATCTCCTCAGAGCTTAGAGGTATGGTGCCTTTTTCCTGGAACTTCTGTGACCTTTTGCTACTCCCGGACTGTCCAGTCCGCAGTGCAGGGGCAGGGCCTTTGCTCGGTGTAGACCGCGGAGGGTCACTTAAAGAGCGGACATCCACCGTTTGTGGTTTTTTGCTTATCTCGGGCAGCTTCGTCCGAGGTGCAGGGACAGGGCGTGTGCTCGTCCTTCTCAACCATATTGGGTCTCTTAACCACTTCGGGTCATTGTTCCAGCGGGCATCAACATGTCGTGGTTTGTTAGTTTGAAAAACATGTTTTTTCTCGCCTATTTTAGGAGAGGGAGTTGATGAACTTGTCCCTTCCAGCTCCAGCGAGTGGGATTTGACCTTTTCTTGGTAATGTAGTTCACGCTCTGGTTTTGTTTTTAACCAGATCGGGTCAGGGAGTTGACGAACATCAAAACCA
>JBBPBX010086131.1:0-14960 GCA_038048925.1 Garcialebias charrua | reverse complement strand
TTTTTATTTTTTTTTTATGAGATGCATGCTCGTAAGTCCGGGACCTCGTAAGTAAGAGCACTCGTAAGTCGGGGACTACCTGTATAATCAATGTTATGAAACTGTAAGTAGGAATTTGCCCAACTAAGTGCATCACCCTTCAGTTGACTGATGAAATACATGATTTTAGCGGCTTCTGTTGTGTAAAGTTGAGGGGCCGCTCTGAACGCTAGTTTACACTGCAGGAGGAAACCTCCACATGAATGAGGGTCTCCAGAGAATAGTTCAGACGGTTTCTTAATTAGCTGCTGGTTTGAGGCACCGGTCTCGGGCGTCGTGTTAGGAGTGTCTCTAACAGAGGAAGCAGCAGGAGCTGAGGGTGTGAGGCTTTGGGTTAAAGTATAAACCATACCTCCAAGTTCCTTCATGGTTTCCTGTGCGGCGTCTTGTTGAGCCAAGACCCGTTGAAGTGTCTCCTCGACCATGGTCATACGATCCATCTGGAAATAGGACGGAGTTTGCTCGTTTCTGGTCTCGTTCTGGGTCGGTTATGGCTGGAGCATTCTGTAAGGACCGACTGAACCCAGAGTGGTACGAGACCAGAACAGAAGCAAAACTCAGAGTAACAATTATAACAGTGTTTATTATGTACAGGTGAAATGGAACACTTGGGGTCTCTGGAGTGCCTGGAAGAGAGAACAGGGTCAGGGTCCTTCTGGTGGGATAGGTGGATCAAAAACTGATGCTCTGTTTGTTATCTTACAGGGGGATGTTGGGTCGAGGTTCTGAAAGGACTTCAGGACTCCAGAGTGGTTTGGCAAGCGAGTGGCAACAAGGCAGGAACTGGCAGATGGAAAACAGGATCCAAGGATTCACAAAACTGTGGGCACAAGATCACAAGGTAAGCACTCTTATCAGATTAATACTTTCTGGCTGAAGTCATAAATACCGGTTGAGGTACAATGATCCAGCATTGGATCTCACTGGACTGCAGCCTTAAGTAGAGGAGCTCCTCGTTAGATGGATGACCGTCAGCTGGTGTCAATTGGCAGCCATCTTGGAGAGGGCTGCAGACAGTGGGATTCCGACATCCCACTGTCTGCATCCCCCTTCCCATGGGCTCACCACCTGTGGGAGGGGCCAAAGGGGTCGGGTGCAATGTGGGATGGGTGGTGGCCGAGGGCGGGGACCCTGGCGGTCTGATCCTCGGCTACAGAAGCTGGCCATTGGGACGTGGAATGTCACCTCTCTGGTGGGGAAGGAGCCTGAGCTAGTGTGTGAGGTTGAGAGGTTCCGGCTAGAAATAGTCGGACTCACCTCAACGCATGGCTCTGGCTCTGGAACCAGTTTCCTTGAGAGGGGTTGGACACTCTTCCACTCTGGAGTTGCCCCTGGTGAGAGGCGCCGAGCAGGAGTGGGCATACTTGTTGCCCCCCATCTTGGTGCCTGCACATTGGGGTTCACCCCGGTGAACGAGAGGGTAGCCTCCCTCCGCCTACGTGTGGGGGGATGGGTTCTCCTGGGGACTCCCTTGTTCTACTGGGGGACTTCAACGCTCATGTGGGCAATGACAGTGTGACCTGGAGGGGTGTGGTTGGGAGGAACGGTCCCCCTGATCTGAACCCGAGTGGTGTTCTGTTATTGGACTTCTGTGCTCCTCATGGATTGTCCATTGCCGGCAGTAAGTCAGGCTTGTTTCCAATGGGAGTTGGACTCCGCCAAGGTTGCCCTTTGTCACGATTCTGTTCATAACTTTTATGGACAAAATTTCTAGGCGCAGCCAAGGTGTTGAGAGGATCTGTTTTGGTGGCCTTAGGATAGCTTCTCTGTTTTTTTGCAGATGATGTGGTTCTATTGGCTTCATCAAGTCGTGATCTACAGCTTTCACTGGAGCGGTTTGCAGCCGAGTGTGATGCGGCCGGGATGAGGATCAGTTCCTCCAAATCCGAGGCCATGGTCTTGAGCCGGAAAAGGGTAGCATGCCCTCTCCGGGTCGGGGAGGAGGTCCTGCCCCAAGTGGAGGAGTTTAAGTATCTCGGGTCTTGTTCACGAATGAGGGAAAACTGGAGCGTGAGATTGATAGGCGGATAGGTGCAGCGTCCGCAGTGAAGCGGGCGCTGTACCGGTCTGTCGTGGTGAAGAGAGAGCTGAGTCAAAAGGCAAAGCTCTCAATTTACCGATCGATCTACGTTCCCACCCTCATCTATGGTCATGAGCTTTGGGTTGTGACCGAAAGAACGAGATCTCGGATACAAGCGGCTGAAATGAGTTTTCTCCGCAGGGTGTCTGGACTCTCCCTTAGAGATAGGGTGAGAAGCTCAGTCATCCGGGAGGGACTCGGAGTAGAGCCGCTGCTTCTCCACATCGAGAGGAGCCAGTTGAGGTGGCTCGGGCATCTGGTTAGGATGCCTCCTGGACGCCTCCCTGGTGAGGTGTTCCGGGCATGTCCCACCGGGAGGAGACCCAGAGGAAGACCCAGGACACGCTGGAGGGACTATGTTTCTCGGCTGGCCTGGGAACGCCTTGGGATTCCCCCAGAGGAGCTGCTCCATGTGGCTGGGGAGAGGGAAGTCTGGGCCTCCTTACTTATGGTGAATCCAGACCGAATGCGTTTTCTACTGCAGGAACGTCCAGTTTACATGCAAAGTCAATGGTGGACGCACCTCCAGGCGCCTCCTGGCGTCTTGCGTCACGTCGCGTGCGTGTTGAGCGTGCTGGAGAGCTTTTTCCGTGCACGTGAACCCGCGTCAACCTCCAAAGCACGCCTCCAACATGCTGAAGATTTCGCCGTTCAACTTTCAAACGCCGCTCAAACTCTACCCGATTGGTTGGTGTGTCAACCAATCAGGGAGAGTCGGGGGAGAAGAGAGGGGGTCAGGGGGAGAGTCCCTATGTGACGCGGAAACCAGTGACGCGGAAACCATTGCGCATGTGACGTATTGTTTGTGGAACACAGAAAAAACCCGCGGAGTCATGGAATATGGAAGAGAAACTCATTGTAGCTGTGTGTTCGCGACAATTCCTTCACAACCAGTCAAGTCTGCTCCACAGAGACAGAAATAAAGAGCTCCTCACCTCGCGGAGTGCATTGACGACTCGGTACACCGGTAAGCTCCTCCCCCACACCCCCGCAGCAGCAGGGTTGCCAGATAAACATGAATTTTATTTATTTATTTATTTATTTTTACCCCTTTTCAGTGCAAATGTTCACTAAACTCAACACATTATTAATCTTATCAGACCCTCACGCAGCAAATATGACAGTTTGGGTAAAAAAAAATAAAAAATAAGCAACAGTACTAGATGATTAATTAATTTTTATCTGGCAACCCTGCGCAGCAGTTTTCTGGGTAGTTTCGCTTCTGGCTTTTTGGTCTGGACACAAAGTGCGTCCACTTGCGTGCGTGTTGAGCTTTTTTGCAGTTGAAATCGCGTTCGGTCTGGATGTACCATTAGGCTGCTACCCCCGCGACCCGACCCCAGATAAGCGGAAGAGAATGGATGGATGGATGTTTTACAGTAAATTTACCTTAAATTTAGGGTAATTTTACAGAATATTTACAGTACATTTACAGTAACATTAGGGTAAGTTTACAGTATGTTTATAGCAGTATTTTTTCTAAATGTACAGTAATTTTAGGGTAGGTTTACAGAATATTTACAGTAAGTTTACAGTCATTAAACAATCTGTTTACAGTAATTTACAGTAGTTTTACAGTAAGCTTACAGTCACTTTTTTAATATTTACAATACATTTACAATATTCTGTTTTACAGTAAATTTAGGGTAATTTTACAGAATATTTAATATTTTAATTAATATTTTACATTTATTTTAAAAATGTTTACAGTAAGTTGTCAATAGGTTTATATTAAATGTGCAGCATAATTAAAAACATTAATATTGTAAATATCGTGACTTCCATCCTTTTCAGGACCAAATTAAAACCCTGAAGACAGTTTTATAAAACAAAATAAACACTTTTGGTCCTGGACATGACTCGGGGAGTCTTATTTTAATTATTTCAATAATAAAATGGCAGCACGTTGGATTAGTGGTTAGCACTGTTGCCTCACAGCAACAAGGCCGTGGGTTCAGTCCCCGGTTTGGACTTAGGTCTTCTGTGTGGAGTTTCCTCCACAGTCCAAGCCTGCATGTCAGGCCCAGAAGGACCTGTGGTCTCCGTTGGATTTGCCTGATTAAAAACAGGTTAATAAATAAATAATAAATGATCATTAAAGCAGCTCAGGAGGAGTTCCTGTGGTTCTTGATCTGTTGACGCGTGTGAGACGATGGAGCTCTCCCTCTCTCAGCGGGTTGGATGGATTGTTCTCCTCCAGCAGAACCAGGCGCTCCACTGAACGCCTCCCGACCCCCGCCGACACAAACACTCGCTCTCCTGCCCTTAAAGAGACGGACCCAAAGAACCTTTACTGTCACGTGGACGGGCCTTTGGACCAGAACCAACAACCACCTCATTAACCCGTTCACATTTTAAAGATTCAAACTAAAATCACTAAAGTCTGATCGTCCATCAACTCGCAAAAACTCCAAACTGTCCCTGAACAGGTCAGACGTCCATCCATCTGTCCATCCAACCAACTGTCCATCCAACAAACTGTCTGTCCATCCATCCATCCATCCATCTGTCCATTCAACCAACTGTCCATCCAACCAACTGTCTGTCCATCCATCCATATAACCATCCATCCATCCATCCATTCAACCATCTGTTCATCCAACCAACTGTCTGTCTGTCTGTCTGTCTGTCCATCCATCCATCCATCCATCATCCATCCATCTGTCCATTCAACCATCTGTTCATCCAACCAACTGTCTGTCCATTCATCCATCTGTGCCTTCAACCATCTGTTCATCCAACCAACTGTCTGTCCATCCATCCATATAACCATCCATCCATCCATCTGTCCATTCAACCATCTGTTCATCCAACCAACTGTCTGTCCATCCATCCATCCATCTGTCCATTCAACCATCTGTTCATCCAACCAACTGTCTGTCCATCCATCCATATAACCATCTATCCATCCATCTGTCCATTCAACCATCTGTTCATCCAACCAACTGTCTGTCCATACATCCATACAACCATCCATCCATCCACCCATCTGTCATTCAACCATCAGTCCATCCAACCAACTGTCTGTCCATCCATCCATCTGTGCCTTCAACCATCTGTTCATCCAACCAACTGTCTGTCCATCCATCCATACAACCATCCATCCATCCATCTGTCCATTCAACCATCGTTTCATCCAACCAACTGTCTGTACATCCATCCATACAACCATCCATCCATCTGTCATTCAACCATCTATCCATCCAACCAACTGTCTATCTGTCCATCCATCCATACAACCATCCATCCATCTGTCCATTCAACCATCAGTCCATCCAACCAACTGTCTGTCCATCCATCCATCCATCCATCCATCCATCTGTCCATTCAACCACTGTCCATCCAACAAAATGTCTGTCCATCCATCCATACAACATCCATCCATCCATCTGGCCATTCAACCATCTGTCCATCCAACCAACTGTCTGTCCATCCATCCATACAATCATCCATCCATCCATCTGTCCATTCAACCATCAGTCCATCCAACCAACTGTCTGTCTGTCCATCCATCCATACAAGCATCCATCCATCTGTCCATTCAACCATCTGTCCATCCAACCAACTGTCTGTCCTTCCATCCATACAACCATCCATATGTCCATCCAAACAACCAACTGTCTGTCCATACATACATACAACCATCCATCCATCTGTCCATTCAACCATCAGTCCATCCAACCAACTGTCTGTCCATCCACCCATGCAATCGTCCATTCAACCATCTGTCCATCCAACTGTCTGTCCATCCATCCATACAACCATCCATCCATACAACCATCGGTCCATCCATCCATTCAACCAGCTGTCCATCCAACCAACCATCTGTCCATCCATTCAACCATCAGTCCATCCATCATCCATCCATCAGTCCATCCATCAGTCCATTTGTATATCCATCCACCCATGCCTCAGTTTTTGTTCATGTTCTCCTCTGATGGGGGTGGAGGTGACTGTGTGTGTAGAACGTGTTCAACTCGTTCTTCCTCTCGTCTGTCTGTTCACTTTAATCCCTTCCTCTCTGTTCCTGTTCAGTCTAATTTAATATTCGGTTTTAATAAAGTGACAAAATTAAACGATCTTTAAAATCTTCTTGTATTCCCCCAGCCCTCCTTTAGCCCCCTCCCTCCTTCTTCCTTCCGTCAGACATCTTTTATCCCTCCTTTTTATCTTCTTTCCTCTCGTTTTCCGTCTCCCCATCCTTTATTTTCAAATAAATCGTTTTTTAACTTCCTGTAATGTTTTTAACCTCCCCGCAGTCGCTTGTTTCCTCCTCCTCCCTCCTCCTCTTCCTCCCTCCTCTGTCCATCAGATATTGTTTAAAAAGCGGTGCTGCAGTTTGATGGTTAAAACGCTGGCAAATCGATACCTTCACACATGACAGAACGCCGGCGGACGACAGGACGGAGGGCAAGAGCTGGGGGAGGAAGAGGAGGGAGAAATAACAAGCTGACAGCGAGGAGGCCCTTATTTCCAACAGCTGAGATGGATGAAGAGCAGAAGGTCTGCCTCCTGCTGCGCTCCATTACTTCTTATCTTTTTCTATTTGTTTCCTTTTCTTCTCACTACATCCCTCACTCCATCTTCCTCTTCATCACTGTTATAAACATGTCTTCTAATATTAACCGTTGCCAAATAATAACCAATGAGAAAATGTTTAAATACAGCTTTCAGCGTCTTATTTAATTATTTGATGCAGCTTTGTTTCATATTTTAAACATTAAAATGACCCAAAAACATATGTTGCTTAAAAAAGAGAAGTTTTGGTTCATAAAAATAAAAAATCATGAAGACAACAAATGAATATTAAACTCGTTTTTAAATATATGCAGTTTTCAGAAAACAGTTTTTGTTTTTAGGTAAAAAAATAAAAATAAATGCAGGTTTTTATGGTTCGTGTGTCGATGACATTAAATATCCAACAGTTTATTTAATTCAGGCAGATTTATCAAAATGAAGCTGTTAAATTTAAAAACTTTATAGTTTGGATTAAATTTTCCTCCATATTTTCAGTCTCAGCATTAAAGTTTTTAACGTTAGCATAACTTTCCTTTTATTGATGAAATAGAAAAAGCAGCGATGCACCAAATTAAATTGTATTTATTAATTTATATTTAAAATATTCTTGGAAGCCTTTGATTTATTTCAGATATTGATTTCAGTTGACTGTGACGTCAAATGAAAAATATTTTTACACTAAAATCTCAACTTAATATTTAATAAATGACGTAAAAAACTCTAAACAGCCTTCACTGTTGATTCAATATAACTTTAGCTGTTCATAAATCCAAACCTTCGGCTCATCTAGAAGGAGCAGCTGTGCCTTTTGGTGTTTGTAAATTTAATTTTTGTAAATATTTAGCTTTATTTACAACAAAAAAAATCCACTGAGATCTCTTCCCTTCCTTCAGAAACATATTTTGAAATCTGCTTCAGTTTACTGACTTTTGTCTTCTCAGGCTACTTTTAGCTTTTAGCTTGTTTTAGCTTTAAGAACAGCTTCTTCAGCAGATTTTAGCTGTTAGTCATCAGCACTTTGATCGGCTGATAACGGTGACAGACCAAAAGGCTTGTGGCTTCTTAAAAACAATAAGAGACTTCAATGAGAAGATGAACATCTTTAACGGAAAAAAAAAAAGATTTAATAAAATTATGTTTAATCACTGAACGAGAGATTGAGACAAAAATGAAACAAAGCTTCAGATGAGAAGAAGGAAAGAAGCAGAGGGAGAGAAGAACAAACAGAAAGATGAAAGAAAACAGAAAGATCAAAGAAAACAAAGATAAAAAGTGTCTGAAAGATGAAAAGAATAAAAGGAGCAGAGCTGATTAACCCTTTCTGCAGCCTTTTGACAAATGAACAAAATCAACAGGAGCTGCACGGCATCTATCACTGCTGAGACACACACGCACACACACACACACACATACCAGTACACACACACACACACACACACACATACCAGTACACACACACACACACACACGCACGCTGCTCTCACAGGGGGGCCCAGAAATAACTAGTTTCTGCTAATAAACCCAACTAGCATGCCAGGACACATGACTCTGTCATCGGCCACACACACACACATCCATCTTCTGCAGGGGGGCTACCGGGGGGTGGAGGGGGGTGTCCGGGTCCACCGCAGCACCACGACTGATGGGGACATTTGTTAAGGACGCCGTTCGCTCGATAGCAGTCATAGAGCGCTGCCGTCACCTCAAAGCCCCATCCGTCTCCAGCAGTCCACCTTAAGTTTTTAAAAACAGCTTTCTGAGGAAAAATGACTTCCTGTTTTTAGAGTTTCATCATTTTTACAGACGGCCATGTTCTCAACGTATAAATCATACGAGCGCGAGGCGTCGATGAGCGGATCTGCACGGAGCGAGGAGGCCCACACCGGGTCAGGACTGGATCCATCCTGCTTGTTAGCCGGATAACAAATCTACAGTCGATGTTCGGACCCGCTGGCTTTTATTCATCTGGATCAGCACGGGGCTGTTGAAGAGCCTGTCGGATCAGTCAGCGTCTTACCCGCAGCAGACAGCAGGCTGAGTGGAGAGGCAAAGAGACACTGCACTGCTGATCTGTTCAAGTTCAAATGTTCAGAACAAAAGATGAAACTAAACAGCAGCTGGAAGATGAGCTTCATCTGAGCCGGGTCCTGCTGGAACAGGATCCGGGAACTCTCTTGTTGTGACAGGAAGTGGTCCGGCACTGGTTTGCTTGTATCCGGTGATTTAAATCTCTGACCTTAAAAGTCCAAAGTCCTCACGCATTTTTATTAAAAACTCAAAAATATAATTACACGGCACAACAAAATTACAAATCAGTTTTGTAGTTTAAGTGGGTCATTGATAAAATTGGCTGTGGTTGTGTGCGTGTGGTCATTGGTGGTGTAGGGCGGCGGTGGGGGGGGGCGTGACTTCGCTTTGGAGAAGCGCTGGCTAGTCGGCTTGGGTGACATTTGCGGTGGGGGGTGCTGTGTGTGGAGGAAGGGTGTGTAGGTGGCGTGCCGAGGCTTCTCCGGGCCTGTGGTGCGGGGCTCTTGGTGTGGTGTGCCGGCCTTCTTCGGCTGCGGCTCCCTGCTGCTCTGGCCCCTGGCCTGGGGTCGGCTTGCAGTCACTGTTGGGTGGGTGGGGGTCATGGATGGCCTGTGTGTAACTGTTTGTGTCTCAGGTGGGTTTTTGGTGGTCCCCTCTCTTGGATCAATTCGGGCCCCTCATTTAATGTGGGGTCTACTTCCCCTGTCGCGCCCCCTCCGGTGGTGGGCCCCTCTGCGGTGGCGGGGCCCCTTGCCGTCGGTGCATTGGTGGCTCTCAGCCAGCCTGCCCTGGTGATTGCCTGCCGGGGCCTGGGTGCCCTGGCATCTATCGGGCCTCTGTTGGGGGGTGGTATGACCTCGGGACTCTGTGTCCATGGCCGGATCTACTCTGGGGGGTGGGTTGTCGGCGGGGCCTGTGGGCTTGTCGCTGCAGCCTCTTGGGGTCTCTGCATTGTGGTTGCTGGGGGTCGCCGGGGCTTCCCTCTGCTTCTCTCTGGGGGGTGTGGTTGTCCCTGTTGGGGGATTCCTGGGCTCCGGGCTTGGGGGCCGCTGTGTGTCTGTGGCTCCGGTCCTCCCTGTGTTACCATCATGTCCTGTGGGGGCGGGTCTGTGGGTCCCCACATCCACTATTAAACATTCTTATGGATGAATCTTATAGTGACAAGCTGCTCACACAGGTGTTTAGATTCAGGTGTTTATCAGATACACACTCAGTTGGGTTGTGGTGGCTACTAAATACATCTTGTATCACCATGTCCATCCATCCATTTTCGTCCGCTTATCCGGGGTCGGGTCGCGGGGGTAGCAGCCTAAGTAGGGAGGTCCAGACTTCCCTCTCCCCAGCCACTTGGAGCAGCTCCTCTGGGGGAATCCCAAGGCGTTCCCAGGCCAGCCGAGAAACATAGTCCCTCCAGCGTGTCCTGGGTCTTCCTCTGGGTCTCCTCCCGGTGGGACATGCCCGGAACACCTCACCAGGGAGGCGTCCAGGAGGCATCCTAACCAGATGCCCGAGCCACCTCAACTGGCTCCTCTCGATGTGGAGAAGCAGCGGCTCTACTCCGAGTCCCTCCCGGATGACTGAGCTTCTCACCCTATCTCTAAGGGAGAGTCCAGACACCCTGCGGAGAAAACTCATTTCAGCCGCTTGTATCCGAGATCTCGTTCTTTCGGTCACAACCCAAAGCTCATGACCATAGATGAGGGTGGGAACGTAGATCGATCGGTAAATTGAGAGCTTTGCCTTTTGACTCAGCTCTCTCTTCACCACGACAGACCGGTACAGCGCCCGCTTCACTGCGGACGCTGCACCTATCCGCCTATCGATCTCACGCTCCAGTTTTCCCTCATTCGTGAACAAGATCCCGAGATACTTAAACTCCTCCACTTGGGGCAGGACTTCCTCCCCGACCTGGAGAGGGCACTCTACCCTTTTCCTTTTAAAACCATGTAATATGGTATCACCGTATACCATATAAATACTTTCTAATTATGTTATTTGTATCATTATACTGTATATGTTGTTTTGTTGTTGTGGTTTCTCGGTTTTGTCTTTTTTTTCTCTCTGCAGGTCTAGAGGCAGACTTCAATGATGTTGATGTGTGTTCTCTTTATACCTCTCTCTCTCGCCTCTACTCCTATCTCCTTCTTTCTCTTTTAACCCTTCTCTCACTTTTCTAGCTTTGTTTTCTTCTTTGTCTTTTCATCCCTGTGTCCATTGCATCTTAAGCAAACCCAAAGCAAATTCTAATAAAGT
Source organism: Garcialebias charrua (assembly GCA_038048925.1). NCBI lineage: Eukaryota > Metazoa > Chordata > Actinopteri > Cyprinodontiformes > Rivulidae > Garcialebias > Garcialebias charrua. The sequence continues at coordinate 4,042 of JBBPBX010086131.1, read as the reverse complement.
TTTATTTATACAGCAAGTGGAGCATTGAGGCCAGCCATAATGTTCTGCTTGTGAAAGTAAATCTGTTGGGCATCACCTAGACACTCAGACAATAATTCTGTAAGGGGGGGAAAAAAACAGTAGCTGAAAGCTAAGACGAGGAGAAATAAATGTGCGTTTGGTTTAGAAAATATTTGTTCCCATCAACAAAATCTACAAAAACACAAAGTACAGGTAATCCCCGACTTAGGAGCGAGTTCCGTTACTACGACTATCTCGTAAGACGAAAATCTCGTAAATCGGGGACTACCTGTATATATACCGCCCGAGCCGCTACTGATACACGTACATGTGCGGTAATGCCTATCCTAACACTTTAAAACATTTTAAAAGAACATACAGTACATAAAAAATTAATTTATTACTTTGAGCTGCAAATTCTCTCGTCTGTTTGCCTGTTAGCTCCGCTGTTAGCTCTGCTGTTAGCTCCGCAGCTTGCTGCAGCACCACGCAGTTTCAACTGTTTACAGGAAGGACTGTTAGTATGTTAACTTCATACATTTGGAGCCAGAAAAAGTTTTAATAACTTACCAAAAGCCGTCTGCACGCGCCGCCATTAGCTGCACCTGTTAGCATGTTAGCCCCTCCAAATCCACGGCTGCTGTTGGGCATTAGCTGCACCTTTTAGCATTAGCCCATCCAAAAAGGCTCTCGGCTTTGTTTCTCCAAGTTAGCTCGGTGTCCCCCGATATCTTCGGCTGCCAGGCAGATATCGCGGTGAGCTCCAGGAACCTCTGATCGCACAAAGCCGGCTGTCGGCTGGAGCTACGAGGCTAATGTTAGCTCGTTGCTAATCCGGTCCGGCTGGCTGTCTGTTGCTTCACGCGGTCCACAGTGTTGTTTTCCTTCATCCATCCGTCCTCCACAAAACCACCGTTCAGCTCCAGATCATGTATCCGAGCGCAGGAACCTCTGATCGGATTTGGACAAAGCCGGCTGGCAGGAGCCGAGACCGTAGTAAAATGGAGGTCACCGCGGCATTCCCGGAAATGGCCGGAAGTTGCGCAATTATGAATAAAAATTATTATTTTTATAATTATTATTATTTATAAAGCCTTTAAAACAACCACAGCTGCAACAGAGTGCTGTACACATGAATTTAAGAACATTTAAACACAAAAAATAATAATCATATTTTTATTAAATATGATAACCTCGTAAAGTCGGAACCTCGTAGGTCGATATCCTCGTAAGTCTGGGTCTGGGACCCCCTGTACAGTTTCTGTTGGAGCTCTTTTATTAGTTATTAGCTCAACTCCTCCCAGATCGTTCAAACTGAGGTTACTGTGACAGCTGTCTGCTGCAGGTAAGATATTGATGGGTTATAAATGCTCAGCACAACCTAACTTCAAAGGAGAATAAATTTTTAAATTTATAATAAAATAAATTTATCATTCATGACAGAATGTGACCTCAGTAAGTGTTCAAATTCAGAATTTATTTGTATTTGACTGAAATTATTATTATAATTATTAATATTGTGATTTTGGAGACAATCTTTCTACCTTTTGTGTGTACACAAGGTTAATTTATTAAATGTTCAGCTAAAGATAAAAAGGAAGTTTAATTTAAAAGACTAATGAGATCACAGCTCATTGACATCTGTTGCAAATTAAACCAGGTTAAATCTAAATGTTTTTATTTTGCTTTTTGGTCAAAATCTAACATTAATAATAAATTACTTTTATATTGTAATAAATTTATCTCTCAGCTCATCTTTACCTTCAATAACTCGGGTTCTGAAAAATTAAACCAGTTTTCCTAAAAATCTGCAGCTTGTTTCTCACAGGACTTTGTTTGTTTGTTTGTTTGTTTGTCGAGCTAGACGAGGCTCATAAATAAAGCCAGGTAAAGTCCTGTGGGGTCAGCGCGGGTCAGAGGGTTCTGTTGGGTTTTCTCTGGGTTTGTGTAATGAACTGTCAGACGCATCCATCACCTCAGCTAACGTTAGCAATGTGAGGCTAACGGGCCATCACAGCACCAGGTCAATTGGCTCGACCCGGCTAATTACAGAACACACACACACAGGAGCGGGGCCGTTTAACGAGGACAGCGTGATGAAACCAGGTCCATTAACCGGGTGTTCTGGTCCAAATGAAGACCAATGAGCTGCAATCGCCTTCTTCTGACCAGGAAACAGGAAGTAAAACGACGACACAGCTGCTTCAGAGGGTCGATGCCCAGGAAAACACTCAGAAATCACCTCGGATGGGCGACGACTGTCACAACAACAGTAACTTCAGTAACTTTAGTAACTTCAATAACTTCAGTAACTTTAGTAACTTCAGTAACTTTAGTAACTTCAGTAACTTTAGTAACTTTAGTAACTAATAACTTCAGTAACTTCAGTAACTTCAATAACTTCAGTAACTTCAATAACTTCAGTAACTTCAATAACTTCAGTAACTTTAGTAACTTTAGTAACTTTAGTAACTTTAGTAACTAATAACTTCAGTAACTTCAGTAACTTCAATAACTTCAGTAACTTCAATAACTTCAGTAACTTTAGTAACTTTAGTAACAACTTCAGTAACTTCAGTAACTTTAGTAACTTTAGTAACTTCAATAACTTAAGTAACTTTAGTAACTTTAGTAACTTCAATAACTTCAGTAACTTTAGTAACTTAAGTAACTTTAGTGTTTTTTACGTTTTATTTCAAACTTTACACTGAAACTCAGAAAGAAACAAAAATACTCAAATTTGAGTCAAACATGAAAAATAATGTTGATTAAAAATATAAGTCGAGGCCGAGTGGCCAACCCTTTTGAACGTTTGTGTTCGATGAGGTCAGTTGGCTGTGGCGGCCATCTTGAATCGGGTTCACTCCAAAAGCTAATCAGTCGTAGGTGATTCCTTTTTGCAACATTATAATTTCAACATGAGACAAGTTACGACTCCTGTTTTTGTTCATTTACCAACGACAGCAGAGCAAAATGAGAATTCGTTGCCATAGTTTTTTATATAAACTTTACTCAACTGACTTTAGTGCAATGAACTGCATTACCTGCAGTGTCCCCTCAGTGAGGACTGAACTAGACAAAAAGGTCTTCTCCTACTCTGCTCCTGTTTCCTGGAATATCTTACAAAAATACCTGAAGCTCTCGACCTTGACCTCTCTGAGTGGCTTCAAACATCTGACACGTTTCTGTTTGTAGTATTTTATTATATCGCTTTTATAATGTAGCTGTTTTTGTTTATTTTTTTATTTAATTTCTTCCATTTACTTTTCATTTTAAATGCTTTTTATATGACTGTCTACTGTCGTCATCACTCTTTGTGTCTCTCTTGTAAATGAGTAAATGAGGTTGAATTGGATTTAGTAAAACAGAAACGTCTCTTTTCCGACACATTTATTAATAACACAACAAAGAAATGACCGTGAACTGGAGGCAGACGTGTGATGCAGTGAGTCCAATGATGTCATCTGTGTTTTATGAACAGCAGAGCCACCAACAGTTTCCAGGAAGTGAAAAGACAAATTATTTTTCTTTATTAAGTGAGCTGCTGCCCTGCGGGACGACAAACACAACAAACATTAATCTAAAGCTCAGCTCGGGGTCTCAGGAGTGTCGCCCGCTGGACAAACACACAATTGGCCCAAGGACTAATTACTCAGAGTGACACGGCCGCTAACAGAACCTCGGCCCGTCAACAGGTGATCCGACTGAGAGGTTCTGAAACGCTGCCGCAGATTTAACAGCACAAATACAAAAAGCAGCCGAGCTGAAAGACGCTTATCGTGTTTCTACGTCGACGACCGTTGCTGTGACGGAGTCAGATCAACGAGTAAAATGAAAACACAACGCAGTGATTTTATAAAAGTATATATGTGTCAAATATATGTGTAACACTTTATAGGCATAAGGGTGTCCATATGTGCTCTTGGCACCAGGACACCTTAGGTCGCAGTTCGATGATCGACTTTGTTGTCGTCTCATCTGATCTGCGGCCGCATGTCCTGGACACTCGGGTGAAGAGAGGGGCGGAGCTGTCTACTGACCA
>JBBPBX010086130.1:0-14960 GCA_038048925.1 Garcialebias charrua | reverse complement strand
TATATATGTGTATATATATATGTATATATGTGTATATATGTATATGTATATATGTATATATATGTATATATATATAATATATATAATATATATTAAGGCTGCACGATTAATCGCATTTGCGATTATCTCGCGATATGTTAAAACGCGATTCACTAATCGCACGGGCTGCGATTTGACTGGTCACGCTTCTCTGCATCACACCGGTCTGGCCGCGCAGCTCTGAGCGAAGCAAAACAGAGAGAGAGCAGGGAGGAGCAGACTGTGCGCTACAACACAGTTGCTTTAGGCTCGACAGAAGTCATAAAAGTTATAAATTCAGGTAAGTTAGCTCATTTAAACGTGTATCTGAGAGCGCGAGCTGGTCACGTGACTTGATAGTGAGCCAATTTGGCCGCGCGCAGCTCTGAGGAGCAAAACAGAGCAGGAGGGATGGAGGAGACCGTGCGCTCCAATACTCTTGCTTCAGGCTCGACAGAAGTCATAAAAGTTATAAATTCAGGTAAGTTAGCTCATTTAAACATGTATCTGAGAGCGCAAGCTGGTCACGTGACTTGGTAGTGAGCCGGTTTGGCCGCTCGCGCAGCTCTGAGCAAAACAGAGCAGGAGGGATGGAGGAGACCGTGCGCTCCAACACTATTGCTTCAGTTGTGTCGTTAGTGATATGAATTAATACAGAACCAGTAAAAATAATCGCATTTTAAATCGCAATCGCAATTTATAGAAAAATAATCGCAATTAGATTATTTTCCAAAATCGTTCAGCCCTAATATATATACACACACAGTAGGGATGTGCGATATAACCGGTACACGGTAGAAACAATATAAATTTAGCCTACGATAGAGATCTGTCTTCTACCGGCTAACCGCAGAAAATCAGAGTTGTCCGATTTAATCTTTACTTTTTTTGTTTAAAACTGTGCATAAGTGGTGTTGAAGTGTACAATCAGAGTTGTCAGAGATAATCAATACTTTTTTTGTGTTGAAAACTGTGCGTAAGCGGTGTTAAAGTCTTTTATTCAAGTGCTAAGTTGCAAAGCTATAAGCTAACTTCGTCCGGCTTGCCGTAGAGTTGCCATCGGACGCATGCGCAGAACGCTGTGTTCTCCATCCATCCATCCATCCATCCATTTTCTTCCGCTTATCCGTTGTCTGGTCGCGGGGGTAGCAGCCTAAGTAGGGAGGCCCAGACTTCCCTCTCCCCAGCCACTTGGAGCAGCTCCTCTGGGGGAATCCCAAGGCGTTCCCAGGCCAGCCGAGAAACATAGTCCCTCCAGCGTGTCCTGGGTCTTCCTCTGGGTCTCCTCCCGGTGGGACATGCCCGGAACACCTCACCAGGGAGGCGTCCAGGAGGCATCCTAACCAGATGCCCGAGCCACCTCAACTGGCTCCTCTCGATGTGGAGAAGCAGCGGCTCTACTCCGAGTCCCTCCCGGATGACTGAGCTTCTCACCCTATCTCTAAGGGAGAGTCCAGACACCCTGCGGAGAAAACTCATTTCAGCCGCTTGTATCCGAGATCTCGTTCTTTCGGTCACAACCCAAAGCTCATGACCATAGATGAGGGTGGGAACGTAGATCGATCGGTAAATTGAGAGCTTTGCCTTTCGACTCAGCTCTCTCTTCACCACGACAGACCGGTACAGCGCCCGCTTCACTGCGGATGCTGCACCTATCCGCCTATCGATCTCACGCTCCAGTTTTCCCTCATTCGTGAACAAGACCCCGAGATACTTAAACTCCTCCACTTGGGGCAGGACCTCCTCCCCGACCCGGAGAGGGCATGCTACCCTTTTCCGGCTCAAGACCATGGCCTCGGATTTGGAGGAACTGATCCTCATCCCGGCCGCATCACACTCGGCTGCAAACCGCTCCAGCGAAAGCTGTAGATCACGATCTGATGAAGCCAATAGGACCACATCATCTGCAAAAAACAGAGAAGCGATTCTAAGGCCACCAAAACGGATCCTCTCAACACCTTGGCTGCGCCTAGAAATTCTGTCCATAAAAGTTATGAACAGAATCGGTGACAAAGGGCAACCTTGGCGGAGTCCAACTCTCACTGGAAACGAGCCTGACTTACTGCCGGCAATGCGGACCAAGCTCTGACACCGGTCGTACAGGGACCTAACAGCCCATATCAATGGGCCTGGTACCTCATACTTCCGAACGCTGTGTTCTGTCAAAAGTTTTTTTTTTTGTCGAAAGTTAAAGTAAGCATTGGTCAGCTTTAAATCAGAGTTGTCAGATTTAATCTTTACAGGGAACCCCCGACCTACGAACGAGTTAGGGAGTTAAGAACCGTTCGCAGCTCGATCCTATCGTAGCTAGGGGGTGAAAATAGCGTCCCGTTCGTAGGTCGTTATTCTGTTCGTAGGTCGCGGAAATACCGCTAACGGTGCGCCGCGCACACATTTAACAGCATGAGACTGACATACTGGGCCATAAACATGCACAGAACTTTATTTACAAACACTTATCTAAACCATTACACCACACATTCATCCATAAACACACACAGTAACTGTACATCAGTAACTTCACATCAGAACTGCAGGAAATCAGCTGGAAATCACATCAGCAAAATGATGTCAACAATCACACATGAACACTTCTCAAAGTGCAGCTTTTAACATCACAACAGCAGCAAATCAGGGACTCCCATCAGCAAAATGATGTCAACAATCACACATGAACACTTCTCAAAGTGCAGCTTTTAACATCACAACAGCAGCAAATCAGCAGGAACTGACATCAGCAAAATGATGTCAACAATCACACATGAACACTTCTCAAAGTGCAGCTTTTAACATCACAACAGCAGCAAATCAGCAGGAACTGACATCAGCAAAATGATGTCAACAATCACACATGAATCCATAAATCCATCAGCAGCATCACATCTATCAGAAGCATGTTGCAACCATCATGTTTTTGAAACCAGTGCGTTGATGAGTGTCCATGTGCATGAGAAAGAAGTCCATGAACTCAGAAAAAGCTAGAAGCAGCAGAAAAATGAAACAAAATTACCTTACTTTGACTGAAGTGTAGGTAGACAGATGTTTTTCTCATGATCAAACCTGCATCATCAATCGCCGTAACTAACCCACGAGGGACAAAATGGCCGCAGCCCTTTAAATAGTTACCGCTTTACCTGTACGGATCCCTCCGCCGCCAGGTGCACTGCGGCTGTGTGTACATCCGCCAGAAGCCCAGCCCCCCCCCTCGCTGGCGGTAATTTTCCACTGTCATGCGCAATGTCACGCCCATGCCCAACAAGCAACAGCCAAAGGCAATCCCCTCCCCCACCTCGCCGATTGCCATATGTGACGCAGTTACGCCGTAGCTCGATTATATACTTGTAATGGGGCTCGTTCGTAGGTCGTGCATCCAGTCTGCTGTAGCTCGATTATCAGAGTCAGAGTCAGAGTCAGAGAGTCTTTATTGTCATTTGCACCGCATGTGGTACATGAGATGAAAACGAGATTATGTACACGAGGTCCCAGTTACATCCAACAACAAATGAAAGAGAAAAACAGTAATAACATCGAGAACTAACTAAGAAAAACATCAACTAGTAATACACTAAGCCTAATATAGTGGGAATAAACAGCAGCACGAACATGAGTTTGTATGAGCAGATGGTCACAGATGGTCACAGATGAACACAGCAACAAGAAAACATATCAGCATCACCATGATGTGATATTTTGCAGTGTTTATTTTAATTTTATTTTTATTTATTCATGAGTCTAACAGCCTCAGGGTAGAAGCTGTTCCTCAGTCTAGTGGTTCTACACTTGATGCTCCTCAACCTCCGTCCTGAGGGGAGTGGGGCAAAGAGTGAGTGTGCTGGATGAGTGAGGTCTTTCATGATACAGGTGGCTCTTTTCCTGCATCTAGAGGTGTAAATTTTCTTATTATATATTATATATTTATATATTATATTATTATTATTATTATTATTATTATTATTATTATTATTATTATTATTATTATTATTATTATTATTTATGATTATATATTTTAACTTGGTTCGTTCGTAGGTCACGAACTTTTTGCCGTACGTCGATGGCATTCTTCAACTTTGGCTCGTTGGTAGGTCCCGTGGTTCGCAGGTCGGTGGAGTCGTAGGTCGGGGGTTCCCTGTACTTTTTTTTTTTGTTTAAAACTGTGCATAAGTGGTGTTGAAGTCTTTTCTTTGAGCGCTAAGTTGCGAAGCTAACTTCGTCCGGCTTGCCGCAGTTTTGCCATCGGACGCATGTGCAAAACGCTGCGTTCTGTTGAAAGTTTTTTTTGTGTGTAAAGTTAAAGTAAGCGTTTGTCAGCTTTAGAGAAACCTGCCCTCTGATCTGTGAACAGAACGCTGTGTTGTGTGATTTTACTGCAAGACCCTCTGGTCAAAGCCACAGAGGAAACTGGTTGTCTTGTCAGCTCTCCTTAAAGCTGAAGGAGACGCCCTCTAGAGGGTTGGAGGGTGAAGTGTTTTCAGTGTAAAATTCTGCTCTGTTGTTCGTTTGACAATATTGGAAACTGTTAAGAGTTAACAACATATTCTTTAGTTTAAAACTTATGGCTAAAACTACACAAGATATATTTTGCACTGTTTTGCACTACAAGAAAGAAGCCTAATGCTTGAGTTGTTAATTATTTAAAAACTCTCTGGACCTAGTAGTGAAATTTTCTTAATAGAGATTATTTTGTGGTATAGCAGTTTTCAAAATAAATTAAGGTAAAAGGACACCCTTTTTTTATTTCTATTGCAAGTTTTATACCAAAAACATATTGCGATATATATCGTTATCGCCACCATTCACAATACTTATCGTGATATGAATTTTAGGCCATATCGCACATTCCTACTAGCCTGTATAAATAAAGGTTGAATGAACGAATGAAAAAGAAATTCTGCCGCTGCACTCAGCCGATGTGCCGCCAACGATCCAAACAGGTGAGATCCCAAAGCAGACATGTCAGAGCAGTCCGTGTCTGAATAAATCATAATGTATGCAGAAACAGGGTTTTAATGTGCTTTGACGGCCATGAAGGACAATAATAATAATAATAATAATGAATTCAATTTATACCGCACTTTTCATTAATAAAAATCTCAAAGTGCTAACACCCCCTCAGTTCCAAAGATGAAGATGATCACATCATGCGGGCGCGATGGAGGGAGGCTCGGTGCTGGCTCCCAGAGCAGGTCGCAGTCACTCCGCTTGTTGCGCTTCCACTGCGGGCGCGATGAAGCGAGGCTCGGTGCTGGCTTCCAGAGCAGGCCACAGTTCCGTAGCTTCTCCTGGAGCTCGCTGTTTATTCCCAAATGAGCGGTTTTTCCAACATCAATCAGGAACTCATGGCTGTCCAGGTAGTCCCCGACTTACGAGCGAGTTCCGTCCCTAGGGGGCGCTCGTATGTCAAAAATTCGTAAGTAGGATCACATAGTAAAAAAAAAAAAAAATTTTTTTTTTTTAAATAAATGAATACATGTACAGTACTGGACAGTCACCAAGCACTTAGCCTATCCTAACACAGTTTTTAAAGATGAAGGAATAAGTTGAATTGTCTCCCTTTCACATAAAGGGAGCAAGCTCCCTATGGAGCCTGCAGGGAGGAGGGAGACAATTCAACTGACTCCTTCATCTTTAAAAACTGTGTTAGGATAGGCTAAGTGCTTGGTGACTGTACAGTACTGTACATTTATCTATTTATTAAAAATATACAGTATATACAGTATTTTTATTTTTTTATTGTTTTTTATTTATAAATAGATAAATGTACAGTACTGTACAGTCACCAAGCACTTAGCCTATCCTAACACAGTTTTTAAAGATGGAGTCAGTTGAATTGTCTCCCTCCTCCCTGCAGGCTCCATAGGGAGCTTGCTCCCTTTATGTGAAAGGGAGACAATTCAACTTATTCCTTCATCTTTAAAAACTGTGTTAGGATAGGCTAAGTGCTTGGTGACTGTCCAGTACTGTACATGTATTCATTTATTAAAAAAAATAAAAATAAAATAATAATAATAATAACATTTTTTTTATGAGATGCATGCTCGTAAGTCCGGGACCTCGTAAGTAAGAGCGCTCGTAAGTCGGGGACTACCTGTACTTGCGTTCTTGAACACTAGACATGACGGAGACGTGACGGCACATTGCGGCATGCAGGACAAAGACAAAAACACAGTGTTCTCGGGAGAGAGAGAAGCCGCAGCGAGTGCTCGCGCCGCCATGGATGCCAAATGTGCCTTATGTGCCTTACTGCATATGCCACTTTGCCTCTATACCAACATCAACTACCTCATACATATACTGTGTACATTAACTTATATGCTGCTGTGCCACTCTTTGCAAATGTCAATGCTAGAACCTTCAGTTTATTTTATAGATATACTTTTTATACTTTTTATACTACTATGCAAAAACTCAGGACAGTATTACACTTTTATTATTTCATTTTATGCTTATGTTCATTGGGTGTTTGGTGTTTCAGTGTTGGTGTAAATTTTCATACTTTTATACTACTATGAAAAAACTCAGGACAGTGTTACACTTTTACTATTTTATGCTTATGTTTATTAAATGTTTTAGTGTTTAGTGTTTAGATGGTTACTGTTGCACCGAGGGACTGAGAGAAACGCAATTTCAATCCTGTGTATGTCCTGTACATATTGCAGTTCTGACAATAAAGTTGACTTTGACTTTGACTTTGAGTAAAGGAGGCCATCTTTGTGAAAAGAAACCGTCCATCATTAAATAGAGGTGGAGGCCTCCGGTAGTGCTGGACGATAATTCAATAACGATAAATATCGCGATATACTTTTATTCAATAACGATGATATGAAGTTTAAGCATATTTTCGATATTTCGATAGGATTTTACAACGTTTTTCTGTTTCTGTTCGGGTTGGAGCGGCTGCTTCAACAACCCGCCCGGACAGAAAAAGCTGTGACACAAAACGTGCGTGGTGACGTCGTTGTTACGCAGCGCTCACTCCAGCAGCAGGCGTTAGCGGTAGCAGGCTAAAAGCTAAGCTAGTCTCCAAAGCGCGTTAAGTTTTCGCTTCAAAACGAGTCAAACGAGTGCTCATGACCGTCAGAATGTGACTGAACAAAGTTTCACAAGCGAAGAGAAAGAGACGACATCACTGATGAGAGGAAAGACTAATTCGTCGGTGTGGACGTAGTTCGGTTTTGTTAAACTGCAGGTCTCATCTGCAGCGAGTCTTACTCGGTTTCTTTATTTTGCAAAACGTGACAAAGTCGTTCTAACTAGCGGTGGGAACATCTAACTTGTTTAATCTGAAGAGTTTCCACTCGATAGAATATGAGAGTCAGAAGATGAAGAACAATAAAGTTTGAGCCAACGTTTCCCTGAAACTACGACGTAAACAAACAGCCCCAGCAGCGCTGCATGTTTTTTTATTCAAAATAAAACAAATTCATCAGAAGAAGAAAAAACACTGAATGAAAATGTGCAGAAAGACGAAAATAGTGTTTTAATATCTGCCCCTTGTTTAAAAAATACAAAATAACTACAAACAAACAACCTTCACTTCACCTGCACCACACCTTCCCAACAACTTTGATTTAATCATATTTTAAAACATATAAATAGTTTTAGAAATGTTTATGGTGATATCAAGTCAACACAATCCTGTTTCCTGATTTACAACTCAGCTCCTTCAAACTAGTCCTAAATGGAGGTTTTACAAACATTTACATTCCCTTCAGGGTTTAATAACTTTAAACAAATTTTAATTGAATATTTGGGGGGTAATTTTTTTTTCAGTTTTATACATGACTTGTAAAATACTATGTTCAACCAAATCATAAAATTTTAATAATTTAAACTGATGAAATATTTGTTGGGTGACCATAGCACTTCCTACTAATAATTCTTGTAGCTCTTTAAAAACAAAACAAAAAAAACAGGGTTTGTAATAGTTTTACATGCTTTTCCCCAAACTTCAATACAACAGATTAAATATGGAACAATTATTACATTATTCAATATATTCAAAACTTTGTCATTCAAAAACTATTTTACTTTATACAGTAATGCAATTGATTGTTATTTTTATTCTTAAGTAATTTCCATGAGATTTCTATGTCAGCTTCTTATAAATAACAACACCCAAAAGTTTTATTTAATTAACTATGAATTTCAATGCTGTAAATTTTAAAGATGTTTAAAGTTAAAACTATTAATATTGACACAGTTGAGAATTTTATGGCAAGAAAGTTCATGCTCAATAATCCACGTACCAAATCCAATAATTTTCAGTCGGGTCATCTGGACAGTTTCTTTTTATAGAAATTGGATGGAGGATGGAGGGTGAAACGTTTCTATAAAAAAGAAAGTGTCCAGATGACCCGACTGAGAATTATTGGGTTGAGAAGTTTATGTTTATTTGATGGTGATTTCCATCTTTTTGGAGGCTAAATACAAATACAAGGAGAACATTAATTTATTTGTATAGTTTATAGTTTTTTTAGGCTTTTATATTGTTTATATCGATATCGAATTATATCGATATCGACCGAAATTAAGAACTATATCGTGATAAAAATTTTGGCTATATCGTCCAGCCCTAGCCTCCGGGTTCAACTGTCCCCCTCTTACGCCAAAAATACACTACACGCGTTACGGCTCCGCCCCGCTCCGGTCCGACCTCCGCAGCAAATACGCACCCATTATAATCAATGACAGAATTTACACTGGCTCCACATGGCGGCGGCGAGCTGCGGAGAGCGGACGGCAGTCCGTCAAAATTAGAAATGTTTCTATTTCTGCCGGACGCCGGAGCTGTGCCGGAGTCAACTTTTGAAGATTACGTCGCACCAACAGGAAAAGGAACGAGCACAACTTCCGTATTTACAAAATAAAATCACCACGGGCGGACTAATCCTAGCTCTATACGGATTTATTTGTACAAAAATGCTGTCAAACTATCATTTATGACTACGCCTACAAACGCAATACAAGAAATAAATAAATAAAGTATTTTATTCTGAAATGTAATACATCACTTCCTGTTGCTCAAACCATGTCCTGTCGCTCATTTACGAGAGAAGATCAAGGCAGCAGTCTCTACTGTTGTTCTCCTTCTTCCACCGAATGAATTGTTTTGTTCTGACTTACTTATTTATCACTTGATTTATCGCGCGATCCCGCAAATCCCGCGCATGCGTCTAGGAGCGGCGCATGCAGGCGGACCTGAGCTGAGCGGAGGTAGTGGAAATTGGAGTTTGAGACGCTCAGCTGCGACCTGCAGAGCGGAGCGGACCGCATGTAGTGTATTTTTGGCGTTACTATGCTGTCATTGCTAGTATCTCTCAGCCCTCTGTGAATAGCAACAGCCATCAGAGTGCTAACGATCTATCATTAGGCTGATGGTCCTCCTTGATCATGTGAGCAGCTGGTTTTGGCCGTCAGTAGCAAACCGGTTGATCCACTGTGAGAAGGTGCTATTTATAAGACTGAGCTGAATACAGCTCCTCAGACTGAGGAAGTCTTCCGGATGAAAGACGAAACATTAAGGGGCGGCCGTGGCGTAGTGGTAAGGGCAGTCGTCTCCCGATTGGAAAGTTGGCGGTTCAACTCCCGATACCCGCACCATGTGTCGTTGTGTCCTTGGGCAAGACACTTAACCCTGAGTTGCTCCCGGTAGGACTGGAAAGCACCTTGCATGGTAGTCTGCCGCCACCGGTTTATGAATGTGTGTAGCATTCAATATATGTGTAGCACTTTGAGATTTTCAGTAATGAAAAGTGCGTTATAAATTGAATTAATTATTATTATTATTATTATTTCTACTTTTTTGTTTTGTTTTTTTGAATGTCCAGAGGACCAGACTTAGCTTTTTTGGACAACTGTGAAATTCTTTTTCATACATGGTGAACGGCTGTGGTCGCAATGGTGTAGAGGCAGGGCAGCCGGCTCAGGACTGGAAGGTCCCAGGTTCAATCCCGGTCATTGCATACCTCGTTGTGTCCCTGGCCAAGACACTTAACCCTAAGTTGCTCCCGGTAGGACTGGCTGGCGCCTTGCTGGCGCCTTGCATGGCAGCCTACCGCTACCGGTGTATGAATGCTAGTATGAATGGGTGGATGGTTGGTACTGTGAAACGCTTTGGGGCCCCTCATAAGGGGCTGGAAAGTGCTATATAAGTAAGCTCCATTTACCATTTACCATGGCTGAGTGGTTAGAGCAGTCGTCCTCCAATGCTCGAGTTGGAGTTTCGAATCCACCAGTAGCCACATGCCGAAGTGTCCCTGGGCAAGAAGACACCGAACCCCTCATTGCCTCCCATGTGTGTACCATCGGTGTATAAATGTGATCTGAAGTACTGATTAGTCTTTTTAGAATGATTTGTTCAATTACGGTAGCTTAGTAAATGGTAAATGGCGCCCTCTGCTGGCCATTCTTTGTCTGTTCTCCTTGTTTTGGTCTCCTGTCAACCAGTCCTGCTCCTGTGCTTTAGTTGTTCCATGCTTAGTTTATTCTCTAGTCCTACTCCTATGCTTCAGTTTAGGTATTATTCATGCAGCATGTTTAATTTGTTATCTGGTCCAGATCTGTGTTCTTAGTTAATTACTCCCCAGGTGTTTTGTTCAGTCTGATCAGTTTCTTCCCTGTCCTCCCTAGTGTTAGGCTTTAATTAGGGGTGTAACGGTACGCTAAAATCACATTTCGGTTCGGTTCAACTACAAGGAGAGCTCGGTTCGGTTTATTTTCGGTACAAATTTTTTTTTTTTCAAAATAAAGACTTACAAAATGTTTATTTTGAAAATATGCCAAAAATATGTTTGTATTGTATTGTAGTAATAAATAAAAGTGACCCATTTGGATGATATTTTAAATAAACAGCACTCTACAATAAATAAACTATATGAACAATAATAAAAATCTTAATAAATGCAATAACAGTCAGAACCAGAACAATAAGCAGCAACAGACTGTTTACAATCTAACTAATCAAGTTTTTGTTCAGTAGCAGCAGTGTGGCTGTATTTGTCCTCATTACTGTACTCACAACTTCTTCTTGGTGGGACAGGTGTTGGAACAGTTCAGAGTTCAGTTCAGTCATCACACACTTCTTAGCTGCAGGTGGATTTACCTCTGTCACAGACTGGAAATAAAAAACAAAAGAGATTTAAAAAAAACAAGTTAATAAGATTATGATTTAAAAAAAAAGATTATTTAGATAATAATAAAACAATACCTCTTGAACGGTTGAATCTCTCACTCTTCATCATCATGGCAGGGCTTTAATCTGGTCCAGGGCTTGTTGTTGACAACATCAGTTAGTTTTTTCATAAAGAGCTGAACTTTTTGAAGTGTTGACGTGATGAATGTCTCATAGCGACGCTCAGCAACTTTAAAGCCTGCGCATATAACAACGTTCAGACTTAGATTCGAGATTTAAAAACTCATACAGCTTGTGTTATTGCTCTGGACCGCTCTGATAGATTACCTGATGAAGTAGTTTTAATACAGCTGTTGTTCACGTTCGGATGAAGTAGTTTTAATGCAGCTCTTTGTTCACGTTCGGATGACATAGTTTCCAGCGCGTTCACGTGACGTGTTGCTGCTGCGTCACGTAGCTGCTGCAGAGTCTTCATGAAGGAACGTCCACACAAGCTGCACGTGCGCTCGTCTTTTAACATTTTAACAACTTTATAACGTTCACAAACAGGAGACCGCAGGAGATGCTAACGGCTAAATGCTGCGCGTGCCACGCGATAATAGCTCCGTCCTGAAACGCGCCCAGGAAATTTTGTTCCGCGGTGCATATATTCCCCTGTTAAGAACGTTTAATGAGTGAAAAAATAACCGAAACGGTATGCAGGTGGACCGAACCGAACGTGGTGTACCGAAACGGTTCGGTACACCCATTACAACCGTTACATGCCTAGCTTTAATTAATCTGATTATCATCACCCGTGTCTCATGTCCCGTCTGTGTATGTAAGTTCATCTGAGAGTCTTGTCCTTTGTCTGTTCGTCTTCGTTAGGTACAGTCCTTGTCCTGTTTCCGAGTTCTGTTCCAAGCCTGTTTCCAAGTCTGCTCCTTGTAATGTAAGTTTTGCTGCCCCGTCAGCCACTTTGTTATTTATTAAAAGTATTGTTTTTTTACGTCCTGCCTCCCGAGTCCTGCCTGCACTATGGGTTCACTCCTGTCCTAGAGCAAAAACTCTGACAACCACAGAGATTCAGCTAGAAGATACACACCACCCATGGCCTTATGTGTGTGGCTGTCTGTAATGATTTTGTTTTTCTATTACATTAGTGCTTAGTGTATTTCTAGTTGATGTTTTTCTTAGTCAATCCTAGATGTTACTACTGTTTTTCTCTTGCATTTTGTTGTTGAATGTAACTGCCCACTAAACAGTAGACGTCCAGGGGACGTCGAGGTGACGTCTATATAGAGCCCGTTGGTCGAAGACCAATTCTAGACGTCGCCCCGACGTGCAAACAAGGTCTATTTTTGACGTCTAAATATGACCGCATTTGTACGTCATATGAACGTCAGTTTTGGAGGTGATCTGGACCATGTTCACATAGTTAAACTTTTAGGACTATAAAAGTGCAGTTAGACAATTGATTTAATAAGAATGTTGTTTTTTAATAACATTTTAATGCATTTCCTCAATTTTTTTTTCTTTTTTTACAAATTAGACTTGTCCGTCGTTTGAGAGTCCAATTCTAGACGTCGCCCCGACGTGCAAACAAGGTCTAATTAGGACGTCTAACTATGACCGCATTTGTACGTCGTATGAACGTCAGTTTTGGACGTTATCTGGACCTGGTTCACAGAGTTAAACTTTTAGGACCATAAATTTGCAGTTAGACAATTGATTTATTAAGATTGTTGTTTTTTAATAACATTTTAATGCATTTCCTCAATTCTTTTTTTCTTTTTTACAAATGTATATTATTTATTTGAAGAATATAATTATTGTTGTTGTTTGTTGTTGTTATTCATTCATTCAACCTTTAGGCAGGTTATATCTCATTCAGAAAGATCTGAAGCTCTCGACCTTGACTTCTCTAAATGGTTTTCAGAATCTGTTGGAATCCTGGCAAAAACCAATGCAGATTTGTTCCTGTCTTTGATTTTATACGTCTACCTTATAATGTTTTGCTAGTTTTTTGATACTTTGTTAAAAAAAAAAAAAAAAAAAAAAATATATATATTTTGTTTTTTTCTCTCTTTTTGTTTTCTATTGTTTATTGTTTGTTTGTTTATTGTTTAATGAAATTCTATCACTGCTGTTCATTGTTCTTTAGTTTTAGCAGGTCGCTTTCGTAAATGAGCCCATGAGGTTCAAAAGATTTACCTGACTAAATAAAGGTTGAATGAATGAATTCGATCGACTCATTTACAAGAAACCTCATTTATTCCACGACGTCGCGGTCACACATTCATTTCAGTAGGTGGCAGTACTTGTGTTTTTTGCTTTCTTCCATTAAAAAACAAGAAGAAGAACTTCGGAACTCGAGCGTTATGATTGGATTGGCGGAGGTATCACGTGATCATTCCAACCAGTCAACGCCTCTCTTGTTGAACCGCGCCCTGGCTTGAATCTCAACCGTTGTTGTTTACAGTATATTCTGTCTGTGCTGCGGTGATCACGGAGCTCAACTGTGTTCTGTTCATTTGTCACGGAACTCCTGCCCTAAACTTGCTGCAATCCATTCAGAAGTTGAAGGTAATTGGTTCTGTTTTATAGCTTTGTTCTCTTGAATTCTGTGGTCACGACGTACATGTAGCTAACAGCTAAGCTACATTGTGCTAACGTAAGCTAACTTGTGTCTACGACTGCGGCAGACGATGTAAAGGAAAATCGAACAGTACAGTTTAGAAAATAAATTCTATCCAAGTAAGCCGTATGCTACGAGTTTTGTTTGTTTCTTTGTTTTGCTTTGAGATCGAGGCCTGCACGCGTCTCCATTAACACGCATGTGCTGAGCGGCCAGCGTTGCTGTACAGCTTTGGGCAGCATTTTTGGAAAACTGTATTCACTACAGTGCTTACTTCCTCCGCGTGTTACAACGCCATCGCGTTCCTGAATGACTAGGTAATATGCCGTGTCTTTTTTTTCTTCCTTTTGTGTGTGTACACTGGGCGGGGGTCAGCTGGAAGGTGAAACGTTTCAGCATTAAAAAATAGAAGGAAAAAAACTGTCCAGATGACCTGAATTCAGACCAAAGCTTTTCAGTTACAAATGAATGAGTAAATATGAAATAAAAAAAAGCTTTAAAATGTCTCCTTCTATCTAATTTTACTTTGACTAGGCAAAATTAGATGAGTACTGTACTGTACTGTAAACTACATTCTGACTAATATCTCTGTCGCTCCAGTTGTGTTTATAAACAACTGTGTTTTTTTCTTTATATATATATATATAAATAAATTTGTAGAGCGTTGGTCCTAGAGGACATTTCACAGGTAATGCACCTTTTTGCTTCATCTTAATTATTTTGCATCGCTGAATAATCTTTTGTTTTTGTCCTCAGCAAGTGCAGCGCCTCAACCCAAGGACCTGTCAACGCCCAGTGAGTACCGGTATACATTACACTTTAAACCATTGTTTATTTTATCAGGCCTTGCAAAATAAAATTTATTTTATTATTTTTTTCATGGAAAACCGATGCCACTTCCAGATCAGAAATTGGAAGATGGGCATTCCCATTGCCTCAGGATGGTAAGTATTGAACAGTTAGCAGTGAGACACTTGGAAAAAAATGATCAACCACAGCCACCTTGCTGTTGGAGAGATTGTAATCAAGACATGTGTGTTTTTGTTTTATTTTTCCCCCCAGTGTTTCAGCGTATTCAACTTCTTCATTGACCTCGGCGATCGCCTAGCCCTACATCCCTCTCCCACCCTGTGCCAAAAAGGATAGAGACCATGGAGGATTTTGTGAGAGAGGAGCACCTCGTGACTCCAAATT
>JBBPBX010086129.1:0-14960 GCA_038048925.1 Garcialebias charrua | reverse complement strand
TATATGCACTTACATATACATGTATATATGCACTTACATATACATGTATATATGCACTTACATATACATGTAATAGGCATGTAAATATAACATGTTCAACTGAAATTGTGTATGTTTGTGTGTGTGAATGTTTTGTGGTTTCTAAGGACAGTGTTTTGTCAGGACAGTAATGAGCTGTTATCTGATTGTCTGATTACTGTATAGCGTATTGATGTCCTGACAAAACACTGTCCTTAAAAACCACAAAACAGTCACACACACAAACACACACAATTTCAGTTGAACATGTTATATTTACATGTATATGTCTATCTGTACAGCTCATGTATATACATATATATATATATATACATGTATATGTTTATGCATATATACATCTATATGTTTATGCATATGTACATATATGCATATTCATGTATATATACATATACTGTATGTATTTACATTTTTATATGCATTTGCATTTACATGTATATATGCACTTACATATTCATGTATATATGCATTTGCATTTACATGTATATAGGCACTTACATATACATGTAAATAGGCACTTACATATACGTGTAATAGGCATGTAAATATAACATGTTCAACTGAAATTGTGTGTGTTTGTGTGTGTGACTGTTTTGTGGTTTCTAAGGACAGTGTTTTGTCAGGACAGTAATGAGCTGTTATCTGATTGTCTGATTACTGTATAGCGTATTGCTGTCCTGACAAAACACTGTCCTTAAAAACCACAAAACAGTCACACACACACAAACACACACAATTTCAGTTGAACATGTTATATGTACATGTATATGTCTATCTGTACAGCATATGTATATACATATATATATACATGTATATGTTTATGCATATATACATCTATATGTTTATGCATATGTACATATATGCATATTCATGTATATATACATATACTATATGTATTTACATTTTTATATGCATTTGCATTTACATGTATATGTGCACTTACATATTCATGTATATATGCATTTGCATTTACATGTATATAGGCACTTACATATACATGTAAATAGGCACTTACATATACGTGTAATAGGCATGTAAATATAACATGTTCAACTGAAATTGTGTGTGTTTGTGTGTGTGACTGTTTTGTGGTTTCTAAGGACAGTGTTTTGTCAGGACAGTAATGAGCTGTTATCTGAGTGTCTGATTATAGCGTATTGCTGTCCTAACAAAGCACTGTCCATTAAAACCACAAAACAGTCACACTTACAAACACACACAATTTTAGTAGAACATGTTATATTTACATGTATATGTCTTATCTGTACAGTATATGTATATGCATATATACAATTATATGCATATATGTATATACACTGTACAGTACATGAATATGCATTTATGATAGGCTTATATACATGTATATATGTATATTTGTGTGTATGTATATGACATAGATATCAATTATATAAATAATGCAGGGGTTGTTAAGAATGACTGCAATAGTATTAATCAGTTTTTAAAGAGTAAAGTTTTCTTTCATTCAGCTAATTTTAATTTTATTTTTGTCCACTCAAAAAGAGGTTTCCTCAACCTACATGTATACGTCTATCTGTACAGTATATGTATATGCATATATTCATGTATATGCATATATATACTATTTGAAATAGTGTTTGTGTGTGTGTATGTGTGAGGGTTTTGTTGTTTATATGGACAGTGGTTTGTTAGGACAATTATGAGCTGTAAACTTTTTGATTGTCTGAGTGTTTTCAGTGGTAAGTTACTGAAATGTGACTTAGAAGATCCAAATTGTTTACATGTACTTTCTGTTTTTGATGTAGTATGAAGGTTATATTTGTCCTTGAGTACTATACTTTTCGTGTGAACTCGTCAATCAGCAAATCATAAGTAAAATTAAGTAGTTTTTTATATGAGGGATATTCTTATAATAAACTAAGGTTTTAAGATTTTAAAGAAGGACTTTATATTCATCACTCAGAAATGAATTCGAAATTACTAACATTTACAAATATAGGTTTATGTTTTGTTGTGATTTTGTTTTGCCTATGTTTTTTAACATACTGAGTTTTATTTTAATTTTAAATATTGCATTTCCTTTATATAGTGTGAGAAGCATATCCTGGTTAATAAAAGTGTGTCATCCTTGGAGAGTTGTGAACAATGCCATGGACCTGTTTCTGCATGCAAGTGGATTGGCTATCAGTGCAAAGGTATATATATATTTTTTTTTTGACACACATACTGTACAATTAAAACTTAGTATAATAGCTGTAATTTTACAATTTTAAATAGATAAATCCCTAAATGATTTATAATACAATAAACCAAACTCTTGTAACTCAATCCTCATGGCCTAATGAGTCAATCCTGTATAAGTTAAGGTTGAATGAATTCAAGTTGTTGCAACTGGTCATACAGTGATCCGTGTCATGTAGTGAATGTTTTGCTTATGTTTGTTCTACCGCCCGGTCGTTTTAAAAAGTACTGCATGCATTACATTTTTTTCAGTTTGTTCTAGAAATTGGCATGGAAGCTGCCTTAAACAAAGTCATGAGAAATTTGAACACATATCAGAGGTGAGCATCTACATACATATTTTTTTTCTATTGCTTTCAGGGGTTTAAGAATTAAAATTGTTTCTCATAATTTCAGGAGAAAGAACGTTTTTATAGTTCTGGGAAGGAGTTCTCATCAGATGAGGAAATGACCAATCTGCTTGATAAGGACTATGTACCAAATTCAGAAACGGATGATGAAGATTCTGATGCAAGCATCCCCATTCAGTGTAGCCAGTCCAAAGTTGGACAGATTCTGGAAAAAGCAGCAATATCTGATCCTAATATGTCAGACACAAGTTTCCCTGTTTTTCCCAGCACGTCAAAATGTTGCTTTCCTCCTGACACAAGTAATATTGGAGAAAGCGCATTTAAAACATCAGGCCAAGCCACTTCTACCACATACTCAAAGGATAATAAACCAGACAGAAAAGATGAGCTTCTCAAACAGGAATCCTCAAAGCAGATTACATGTCTACCAAACTTCTGTTATATTTGTGGTAAGCCACAAACTAAAATTTCACGCCATTTTCTAACACACCAGACGCATCCTGAAATTATCCAACTGTTTTCCTTTGACAAGAATTCTAACGAGCGCAAAGTTTTATTAGAAAAATTGAGGAACAGAGGAAATAACAAGTATAACCAAGCGGTTTTACAAGATGGACAAGGGCCCTTGAAAGTGAAGAGAAAGACAAAAGCTAAGGCCGTAGCTGGAACATTTATTCACTGTATCTACTGTGAAGGAATGTACGTTCGAAAGCAACTATGGAGACATGTCCGTAGATGCCCCTGTAAGCCAGAAAATATGGATATGGATAATCCACCTGGAAGAGCCAAAGTGCTGAGTTTGGCTTTGGCTAAAGAGTCTGCATTCTATCATGAAATCTCAAGCGGAGTATGTAAGATCATTAAAAGTATGAAACCCGACGATGTTACCTCAGCTGTGAGAAATGACCTGTGTATTATTCAGTTTGCTCAGTCACTCCACAACAGACATGGACAAGACCACTCAAAATACGACTACATGCGACAAAAGCTTCGTGAAGTTGGCCGTTTGTTGATATGTCTGCGCACAAAATATGCAATACATAACCTAGAGGATGCTGTGAAACCTGCTAACTTCCAGAGAGTTGTGCAAGCAGTAAAGACTGTGTCAGGCTTTGATGAAGAAACACGTTCATACAAAACACCAAGCCTTGCCATAAAACTGGGACATACACTGAACAAAATCTGTAATCTTGTTCATTGCCGAGCACTCGTGGCAGAAGATGAACAACTGATGAAGTCGACAGACGCATTCAAAAAACTGTGCTCATCAAAATGGTCAGAGATGGTGTCTCATAGTGCCCATAGCACTTTAAATCATGCCAAATACAATAAGCCATTGACATTACCATTCACTGAAGATGTTAAGCTTCTGCATCAGCATCTGAATAAATCAGGAGAAAATGCCTTTAACACCTTGAAAGATGAAGCCAGCCCCCAGACTTATGCAGAACTTGCAAAAGTTACACTTGCACAGGTCATTGTGTTCAATCGTAGACGAGCAGGAGAGGTTTCAAAGATGCACCTACGAAGTTTTATGGAGCGTGATACCACCAAGCTCCATGATGATGTTGCCATGGGTTTGTCAACGGTTGAACAGAAGCTCTGCAGCCATTTCACTCGGGTTGAAATCATTGGGAAAAGAGGCCGAAAGGTTGCAGTTTTACTCGCACCAAATGTGGTGGATGCACTGACTTTATTGGCAAGTAAGAGAGAGACATGTGGTGTTTTACAAACAAACTTATTTCTATTTGCAAGACCTAAATCAATGAGTCACTACAGAGGACAGGACAGTCTGCGTGTTCATGCAAGCCAGTGTGGAGCAAAGCACCCAGAGTTCCTCAGGTCAACACAACTACGGAAACATGTAGCCACGCTCTCACAAGTCTTGAACTTAAAAAACAATGAACTTGACCAGGTTGCAGACTTCTTGGGCCATGACATCCGTGTTCACAGGGAATTTTACAGATTACCAGCTCCCACCACACAACTGGCAAAGATATCCAAGCTACTTCTGTCACTGGAAAAAGGACAGCTTTCCAAACTGAAAGGGAAGTCCCTGGATGAAATTGAAATCGAAGGTTTGTTCAAATTTGCTTTCATTTATTCATTATTTTAAGTATCAAAACTTCACAAAGATTAATTTTAACCAATCTTTTACAGGTTGAAAAAAATATGGAAGAACTTTTAATACAAAATACAGAAAGGTACATACCAGATACTGGTAGCATACTGGTTATTTAACCGGTATGTATATTTTGTACCAGACTATTCTATAAAATGACATGTTATCTTGTACTCAATTGGTATGTACCTGGTACCTATGCAACCTGGCTTTATAATGAAATGACTAATTACCTAGTTGCCTGGTATGTACCGAGGTTTTTGTTACAATCAAAAAAATGTGTTCAATAAAAAAACAACTGGACTTTTATTTGTAGCAGAAGACGTTTCGCCCTTCATCCAAAAGGCTTTCTCAATTCTAAGAGCAGACTGTGAGAGTGAAGTTATAAATGCTGAGAGATCCGTCTCTCAGCATTTATAACTTCACTCTGTCTGCTCTTAGAATAAAGGAAGCATTTTGGATGAAGGGCAAAACATCTTCTGCTACAAATAAAAGTCCAGTTGTTTCTTATTGAACACTTTTTATTTTATCATGTCCTCGATGACTGAGAATCTTCAACAGGTCTTTGTTACGTTTGTATATTTATTATACAAACTGGGTTATAAAAACTTTTGGGACAGTAAACAAATTCTGAATAGAACAAATCACAGATCAAAAGTTTAAACTGAGAGAATAGATCATTTTAAGGGAAACATTTGTTGTTTCAAAATTTCATGGCGTCAACAAATTCCAAAAAAGTTTGTTGGACAAGTCCATTTTTACCACTGTGTGGCATCCCACCTTCTTCTTACAACACTCAACAGACGTCTGGGGACAAAGGAGACCAGTTTCTGAAGATTAGAAATAGTAATGCTCTCCCATTCATGTCTAATACAGGCCTCTAACTGTTTCTATCATCTTGGGTCTTCTTTGTCGCACCTTCCTTTTTTTGATGCACCAAATGTTCTCTATAGGTGAAAGATGTGGACTGCAGGCTGGCCATTTCTGTACCCGGATCCTTCTCCTACGTAGCCATGATGTTGTGATTGCTGCAGAATGTGGTCTGGCCTTATCTTGTTGAAAAATGCAGGGTCTTCCCTGAAAGAGATGACGTCTAGATAGGAGCATATGTTGTTCTAGAACAGGGGTCTGCAACCTGCGGCTCTGGAGCCACATGCGGCTCTTTGGTCCCTCAGCAGTGGCTCTTCCAAGCTTTGATCAAAACTAACTTTAAACTGAATTTTATTTGTTCTTATAACAACAAAAAGGGCTAGTTTTAGCAGTTTTTCCTGTCATTTCCTTTGCAAATGTGTGAATACTAGAACTAATAGAAGGAGTAAAACATAAGTTAACTTTATTTATTCAAAGTAGGATATTTAATTTTTCCACAATTAAAATAATTTACCTAGACCTGCATAGTTCATTATTTTATTTTTTAATTGGGAAAGATCACATTATTTTTCCTTCTTTATGATAATATGGTCTTTTTTAATCTTAAAATGTAAAAATATCAACAAATCATTAGATATTTTCAGCTTTACAATGGCCAGAAAACTACCGGTCAGAAAATTGTCCTCTAACAAACTTAAAAGTGGTCTGTGTGTCACCAGTTGAGAATCCCAGTTGTAGCAGGTATTGTGGCTCCGGAAATGTTTAATTTATTGAACAAAGGGGCAGAAATGGCTCTTTTGATCATAAAGGTTGCAGATCCCTGTTCTAGAACCTGAACATAGTTCTCTGCATTAATGGTGCCTTTCCAGACATGTAAGCTGCCCATGCCACAAGCGCTCATGCAACCCCATACCATCCGTGATGCAGGCTTCTGAACGGAGCATTGATAACAACTTGGGCTATCCTTGTCCTCTCTGGTCCGGATGACATGGCATCCAAGTGTTCCATAAAGAACTTCAAATTGTGACTCATCTGACCACAGAACTGTTTTCCATTTTGCCGCACTCCATTTTAGATGACCCCTGGCCCAGTGCAAACGTCTGAGCTTGTGGAGCTTGCTTAGAAATGGCTTCCTTTTGCACTGTAGAGTTTTGGCTGGCAATGGCGGATGGCACGGTGGACTGTGTTCACTGACAATGCTTTCTGGAAGTATTTCTGAGCCCATTCTGTTATTTCCTTGACAGTAGCATTCCTGTTTGAGGTGCAGTGACGTTTAAGTGCCCGGAGATCACGAGCATCCAGTAGAGATTTACGGCCTTGACCCTTACGCAAAGCGATTGTTCCAGATTATCTGAATCTTTTGATGATGTTATGCATGGTTGATGATGATAACTTAAAAGTCTTTGCTATTTTATGCTGGTAACACCATTCTGGTATTGCTGCACAATCTTTTTGCGCAACAATGGTGGAATTGGTGTTCCTCTTACCATCTTGGCTTCTGAGAGACACTGACACTTTGAGAAGCTCTATTTATACCCAGTCATGTTGTCAATTTACCTAATTAGTGTTAATTGGTCTTCCAGCTGTTCGTTATAAGCTCAATTTCCTTTTTCCACCCACTTATTGCTACTTGTCCCCACTTTTTAGGGATTTATTGACAATGTGAAATTTTGAATCAACATATTTTTTCTTTAAAATTTTACATTTACTCAGATTAAACTTTTGATCTATCATCTATGTTCCATTACCAATAAAATATTGACATTTGCCATCTCCACATCATTGCATTCAGTTTTTATTCACAATTTGTTTAGAGTCACAACTTTTTTTGAATATACTAGAAAACTGATTGTCCAGTTTTTAATGTTTTTAGTCAAAAATTAGGACATGCTTTCCTTTTGAGTTAATGTACAGTGTTTCCCCTACCATTATAGAAGCAGGGTGCTGCCCCACCACGTCAACAGAACTGAGCGCCCCGCCTACCAAAGTGAACTTGCCCCCCTCCCACTCCCACCCGGCACTGATATAGCACTAAGGTAGCAGTATGAAATACAGGCTCCCTAGCTAAAAAGTTAAAGATGCCTCTTCCCTCATGCTGAATGCACCCTCCCCCCACCCCTGCTCAAAAACTGTTGTATAAGATTTGCTCAAACATGTCTCCATCCCTACCCATCAAGAAAAATCATGGATGAGATGAGCACCCCGCCATGGCAAGTTAACTAGGGGAAACACTGATGTATATTTAAATTTTTCAATTTGTACAAATCCTTTAAGGTTCTTTGTAGTCCACTATTGTCATCACTCTGTTAAATTCAAGTCTCTATTGCAAATCAGTCCGTAAGGCTCAGTGTGATTAACCTGTATAATTAAAGGTTGAATGAATTAATGAATTTGAATTTTAAAATGGAATTTTCTCAGATGAAATTCAATTAAGTGATGCTGAAGAGATGGAAAGTGAGAATGAATCAGATGACAATGATGAAGTACAAGTCCCAGTACAAGTCCCATCAGAAGAGTGCGAAGAAATGCCTGAGGAGACGCTTGACCAGCCTGTGGAAGCTGCAACAAACTCTACAACAACTGTTGACATCCATGACAATAATGATGATGGTACGTTATTTCAACCCAAATTTCATACGTTCCCATGACAAGACTTTTTTAAACGAGTACCCTGATGCATGCTTAATAATCCAGTTAGAAAAATATTTAAAAAAAAGCTAAGTCTGGTCCTCTGGACATTCAAAAAATAAAACAAAACAACGAGGTTAAGTCCGGTCCTCTGGACGAATTATTCAGTAAATAAGAATAAGGACCTGACTTAACCTTGTAATTTTTTTGTACCTGGATTATTAAGCATGTATCAGGATTTTTTTTTAAACTTTTGTGTTATGTTTTCTAGAAGTGTCATCATCCAAAATGGATGAAGCTGTCCCTTCAACTAAAGGTAAGGCAGAGTTTAATGAGGAAGAGCATAAAGTCAAAATACTATACATAGAGATGGAAGACAAAAAAATCCAAAAACATATTTATATGCATGGCGGGGGTGGATGAGGTAGCTCGGTGGTCATTGCCATGGTCTCATAGTCCTGAGGTGGCAGGTTCAAGCCCAGGTTGCATCAAGTAGGACATTTGTTGTAAAACAATAGTCATTTGTTTCAATCTTTCCATTTTTTTCACAATTTTTAAAACTCAAAAGCTGCCAAGATACATGAGAACAAGTTGTTGACTACAATGATTATGAATGATAGTCAAAAAGTAAGTAAAATAAAGTCTACATTTATGTAAAATCCACATTTTAGTTAAAAAAGTGAAACCTCATAATAGCCTATCAATGACCATCATCTACGATAGGCACTGATACATGAAGTTAACATTAGTTCTAAAATAACAGCCGTTTTAGAACTAATGTTGACTTCATGCATACTGTGGTGAACCTTGAAGAAGGTAGAAGCAGAAAGAAAACATGGATGAAAAGTCTTTAGTTGTTACTAATTTCTTTGTATTTTCCTTTTAAACTCTAAGATTTTTAGTCCGTCACATTGACACCATTTGGTCCAATGTATTTATGTATCATGGGTAAAACATGTAACAAAATAAAATGTTAATGTTGATTTTTATGATTTTCCCTCAGCCTGTAATCTGATAAATTATTTGTCTAAAGTTCTGATGAATTTTGAGTTGCCCAACTACTAAATATACATTTTTTTGTTTCCTCCTTGTTTTCTAGCGAAAAACTCAAGCCCAGGACCAAGAAGAGTAACAAAGAGAAGTTGGTCGAATGCTGAAGTGGCTGCTGTAATGCGTCATTTCAGAAGGCACATAAGTAAAGGAAAACTGGCCAGTAAGAATGAATGCAGCCACTGTAAGATGGTTGAGAGCCCTGTGTTGGATCAAAGAACAGTTCAAAATATAAGAGACTTTGTGAGAAACCGGGGAATAACTGAAATGAGACAAAAACGGAAACAAAACTTATAGATGTGTTACTGTATCTAAAAAAACAAGTCTGGTCCTCTGGACATTCCAAAACAAAACAAAAAAATAGAAATGTTTCGTCTTTCATCCGAAAGACTTCCTCCGTCTGAGATGCTGCATTCAGCTCTGTCTCATAAATAGCACCCTCTCACAGTGGATCAACCAGTTTGCAGGTCCTTCTTGATCATGTGAGCAGTTGGTTTTGGCTGTCATCAGCAAACTGGTTGATCCATTGTGAGAGGGTGCTATTTATGAGACTGAGCTGAATGCAGCACCTCGGACCGAGGAATGGTCAGAGATGGTGTCTAATAGTGGCTGGAGCACTATAAATCATGCCAAGTACAATAAGGCCATTAACATTATCATTCACTGAAGATTTTAAGCTTCTGCATCAGCATCTGAATAAATCAGGAGAAAATGCATTTAGCACCTTGAAAGATGATGCCAGCCCCCAGACTTATGCAGAACTTGTAAAAGTTACACTTGCACAGGTCATTGTGTTCAATTGTAGACGAGCAGGAGAGGTTTCAAAGATGCACCTACAAAGTTTTATGGAGCGTGACACCACCAAGCTCCATGAAGATGATGCCATGGGTTTGTCAACGGTTGAACAGAAGCTCTACAGCCATTTCACTCGGGTTAAAATCATTGGGAAAGAGGCTGAAAGGTTTTAGATATCCCTGTGATGGATTGGAGACTTGTGCAGGTGTCCCTGTGATGGACTGGTGACATGTCCAGATGTCCCTGTGATGGACTGGTGACATGTCCAGATGTCCCTGTGATAGACTGGAGACTTGTCCACGTGTCCCTGTGATGGACTGGTGACTTGTCCAGGTGTCCGTGTGATGGACTGGCGACTTGTCCATGTGTCCCTGTGATGGACTGGAGACCTGTCCAGGTGTCCCTGTGATGGACTGGTGACTTGTGTAGGTGTCCCTGTGATGGACTGGTGACTTGTCCACGTGTCCTTGTGACATACTGGAGACCTGTCCAGGTGTCCCTGTGATGGACTGGAGACTTTTCCATGTGTCCCTGTGATAGAATGGAGAGCTGTCCATGTGTCCCTGTGATGGACTGGAGACATTCACGTGTCCCTGTGATAGACTGGCTGGAGACTTGTCCATATGTCCTTGTGATGGACTGGAGACTTGTCCACGTGTCCCTGTGATGGACTGGAAACTTGTAAATGTGTCCCTGTGATGGACTAGAGACTTATCCACGTGTCCCTGTGATGGACTGGTGACTTGTAAATGTGTCCCTGTGATGGATTGGAGACTTGTCCACGTGTCCCTGTGATTGACTGGAGACTTGTCCATGTGTCCCTGTGATGGACTGGAGACCTGTCCAGGTGTCCCTGTGATGGACTGGAGACTTTTCCATGTGTCCCTGTGATAGACTGGAGAGCTGTCCACGTGTCCCTGTGATAGACTGGAGACTTGTCCATGTGTCCCTGTGATGGACTGGAGACCTGTCCAGGTGTCCCTGTGATGGACTGGAGACTTTTCCATGTGTCCCTGTGATAGACTGGAGAGCTGTCCATGTGTCCCTGTGATGGACTGGAGACATTCACGTGTCCCTGTGATAGACTGGCTGGAGACTTGTCCATATGTCCTTGTGATGGACTGAAGACTTGTCCACGTGTCCCTGTGATGGACTGGAAACTTGTAAATGTGTCCCTGTGATGGACTAGAGACTTATCCACGTGTCCCTGTGATGGACTGGTGACTTGTAAATGTGTCCCTGTGATGGACTGGAGACTTGTCCACGTGTCCCTGTGATGGACTGGAGACTTGTCCATGTGTCCCTGTGATGGACTGGAGACCTGTCCATGTGTCCTGTGATGGACTGGAGACGTTCACGTGTCCCTGTGATAGACTGGAGACTTGTCCATATGTCCTTGTGATGGACTGGAGACTTGTCCATATGTCCTTGTGATGGACTGGAGACTTGTCCATATGTCCTTGTGATAGACTGGAGACCTGTCCAGGTGTCCCTGTGATGGACTGGTGACTTGTGTAGGTGTCCCTGTGATGGACTGGTGACTTGTCCACGTGTCCTTGTGACATACTAGAGACCTGTCCAGGTGTCCCTGTGATGGACTGGAGACTTTTCCATGTGTCCCTGTGATAGAATGGAGAGCTATCCATGTGTCCCTGTGATGGACTGGAGACATTCACGTGTCCCTGTGATAGACTGGCTGGAGACTTGTCCATATGTCCTTGTGATGGACTGGAGACTTGTCCACGTGTCCCTGTGATGGACTGGAAACTTGTAAATGTGTCCCTGTGATGGACTAGAGACTTATCCACGTGTCCCTGTGATGGACTGGTGACTTGTAAATGTGTCCCTGTGATGGACTGGAGACTTGTCCACGTGTCCCTGTGATGGACTGGAGACTTGTCCATGTGTATCCCTGTGATGGACTGGAGACCTGTCCAGGTGTCCCTGTGATGGACTGGAGACTTTTCCATGTGTCCCTGTGATAGACTGGAGAGCTGTCCACGTGTCCCTGTGATAGACTGGAGACTTGTCCATGTGTCCCTGTGATGGACTGGAGACCTGTCCAGGTGTCCCTGTGATGGACTGGAGACTTTTCCATGTGTCCCTGTGATAGACTGGAGAGCTGTCCATGTGTCCCTGTGATGGACTGGAGACATTCACGTGTCCCTGTGATAGACTGGCTGGAGACTTGTCCATATGTCCTTGTGATGGACTGAAGACTTGTCCACGTGTCCCTGTGATGGACTGGAAACTTGTAAATGTGTCCCTGTGATGGACTAGAGACTTATCCACGTGTCCCTGTGATGGACTGGTGACTTGTAAATGTGTCCCTGTGATGGACTGGAGACTTGTCCACGTGTCCCTGTGATGGACTGGAGACTTGTCCATGTGTCCCTGTGATGGACTGGAGACCTGTCCATGTGTCCTGTGATGGACTGGAGACGTTCACGTGTCCCTGTGATAGACTGGAGACTTGTCCATATGTCCTTGTGATGGACTGGAGACTTGTCCATATGTCCTTGTGATGGACTGGAGACTTGTCCATATGTCCTTGTGATGGACTGGAGACTTGTCCACATGTCCCTGTGATGGACTGGAGACTTGTCCATATGTCCTTGTGATGGACTGGTGACTTGTGTAGGTGTCCCTGTGATGGACTGGTGACTTGTCCACGTGTCCCTGTGATGGACTGGAGACTTGTCCATATGTCCTTGTGATGGACTGGAGACTTGTCCACGTGTCCCTGTGATGGACTGGAGACCTGTCCATGTGTCCTATGATGGACTGGAGACGTTCACGTGTCCCTGTGATAGACTGGAGACTTGTCCATATGTCCCTGTGATGAACTGGAGACTTGTGCAGGTGTCCATGTGATGGACTGGAAACTTGTCCACGTGTCCCTGTGATGGACTGGAGACTTGTCCATGTGTCCCTGTGATGGACTGGAGACCTGTCCATGTGTCCTGTGATGGACTGGAGACGTTCACGTGTCCCTGTGATAGACTGGAGACTTGTCCATATGTCCTTGTGATGGACTGGAGACTTGTCCATATGTCCTTGTGATGGACTGGAGACTTGTCCATATGTCCTTGTGATAGACTGGAGACCTGTCCAGGTGTCCCTGTGATGGACTGGTGACTTGTGTAGGTGTCCCTGTGATGGACTGGTGACTTGTCCACGTGTCCTTGTGACATACTAGAGACCTGTCCAGGTGTCCCTGTGATGGACTGGAGACTTTTCCATGTGTCCCTGTGATAGAATGGAGAGCTATCCATGTGTCCCTGTGATGGACTGGAGACATTCACGTGTCCCTGTGATAGACTTGCTGGAGACTTGTCCATATGTCCTTGTGATGGACTGGAGACTTGTCCACGTGTCCCTGTGATGGACTGGAAACTTGTAAATGTGTCCCTGTGATGGACTAGAGACTTATCCACGTGTCCCTGTGATGGACTGGTGACTTGTAAATGTGTCCCTGTGATGGACTGGAGACTTGTCCACGTGTCCCTGTGATAGACTGGAGACTTGTCCATGTATCCCTGTGATGGACTGGAGACCTGTCCAGGTGTCCCTGTGATGGACTGGAGACTTTTCCATGTGTCCCTGTGATAGACTGGAGACCTGTCCACGTGTCCCTGTGATAGACTGGAGACTTGTCCATATGTCCCTGTGATGAACTGGAGACTTGTGCAGGTGTCCATGTGATGGACTGGAAACTTGTCCACGTGTCCCTGTGATGGACTAGAGACTTGTCCACGTGTCCCTGTGATGTACTGGTGGCTTGTCCAGCTGTCCCTGTGATGGACTGGAGACCTTTCCAGGTGTCCCTGTGATGGACTGGTGACTTGTCCACGTGTCCCTGTGATGGACTGGAGACTTGTCCTTGTGATTGTTGGATATGTGCACCGGCGACCCCCGTGACCCAAAATGGAAGAAACGGGTAAAGATAATGAATGGATGTAGCAAATGGGCAATGTTTAGGCTGATGGTCCTCCTTGATCATGTGAGCAACTGGTTTTGGCTGTCATCATAAAGTCTTTATTTATAAGACTGAGCTGAATACAGTATCTCAGACTAAGGAAGTCTTTCATCCGAAAGACTTCCTCAGTCTGAGATGCATTCAGCTCAGTCTTATAAATAAAGACTTCCTGATGACAGCCAAAACCAGTTGCTCACATGATCAATGAGGACCATCAGCCTAATCATGTGATCATATGAGCAGCTGGTTTTGGCTGTCATCAGCAAACTGTTTGATCCACTTTGAGAGGGTGCTATTTATGAGACTGAGCTGAATGTAGCACCTCAGACTGAGGAAGTCTTTATAAGACTGAGCTGAATACAGCATCTCAGACTGAGGAAGTCTTTCGTCGCTCGTAAGTCGGGGATCACCTGTACTTTACAGTGTGTTGTGATGAACCTTGTAAATAAAGTAAATTTTGTTTTAGAAATATGTTCAGGTTTATAATGTTAATGTTTTATAATATGTAAATATGTCATCTCAGAAGTCTTTCATCGCTCGTAAGTCGGGGATCACCTGTACTTTACATTGTGTTGTGATTAACCCTGCAGAAAAAGTAAAAATTTGTTTTAGAAATATGTATATGTTGATATGTTTTATAATAATGTAAATATGTCACCAGAATTTAAGTTTTTATTTTTTATTTTATTTTAAACATTTGAAGATTTTGTTATTGAAGTTTTTTTAGTGAATGTAAATAAAGTATGTGCATAATTTGTTTAATAAAAGCAGTTCAAAAAATAGTTCTCCTAATGCAGTGTCCTGTCACATTTGTGTGTTTTATGTTAATTTTATGTTAAGTAGGCGGAGTTTAAATGTCCCTTTAAAGACCCCATAATGCATGTTTGTCCTCATAAACCACATTTTTTGA